>UCOM01000274.1:0-98285 GCA_900474385.1 Ormyrus pomaceus
CCCCCCCCCCACCCCCCTATTGTCACGTCGAAATTACCGATGTAAGGGAAGAAGAAGCCGATAGAGGAAATTTCGATCGATTTCGCGGGAGCGCCGCTGATTTAGCGACGACGCGATCTCGATTCGGGCAGGGCCCCGGGAAACTTTTATGAAGTCTATTATTTTCGCGCGCGAAGCGGAGCTTTATTATTGACGAGGTTTCGATGCGACTCGCCGAGAGGCGTATTTATATAACTTTCACGAGAGATGGACAGGTTCTAATTCGAGTTCCTCTATTTGTAAACAGTTTAAATATATTTTCGTACTTTTAAAGTTTTTATTATTTAAAAGGAAAAGAAAAAAAAAGAATTACCGTTTCAAATTGCTTTAATTACAGCGAACAATAAAATCAGATTAATTTTCTCTCTGAATAGTGCACTGAAAGTGGAGCATACATTGTTTAGCCCCGTGGAACAATGATTTATTTCGTACCCTCCTTTTATCCAATATATACAGCTAATTATAAACAGATCCCGTCCCGGCAAAGCTCCGCCGTCCGCGGAAAAAGCTCGAGATCTGCAAGAAAAAAGTCCCTCTAAAAAACACCGGAGCCGAGAAACAATTAGACGAAATCAATGGCGAGAGAGAGAGAGAGAGAGAGAGAGACAGAGAGAGAGAGAGAGGGAGCCTCGGGATCTTTTACCTCGCTAAAAGCTCGCTTTGAGCCTCTCGCCAGTCGTCGACTCTTCGGGGCAGCGCGAGGCTCTCGGCGGACAAAACAATTTTCCGCACGCCGGACGTATATAGCGACCGTATCGCCCGTCGTATATTCATTAAGTGCGTGCGTACGGCGATGTATAGGTGCGCAGTGCGACAAGCCCTCCTCCTCCCCCTCTACCTCCTCCCTTCCCCACCCCCCCGGGTGTCTGCATCGAGCGGCGGCGCGCGGCGCGCTCAAAGCTCCTTTTGACGCACACGAATTTCACGATCGATAAGATACAAATAGGAACGAGTTAATTGACCACTTGCGCCGGCCGGAAGTGGCGTCGCCGAAACTAAATACGTCGGAGGGGCGCTCGCTGCTTCGCGTGAGCACCCAGAGGGGCGAGAGGAGGGGGGCTATAAGGTAACGCGACGCGCCGCGCTAATACCTCTCTTTCGAATCGCCTTTCTTCCTCGCGAGGTAACGGCCGATTGATGGCTCTTTTCTAATTCGGTTTTAATCGCGCGCGCTCGCCGAGCCCCGCTTTTCTACGACCTGCGATATATATCCCCGCGGCTTTATTGCATTCGGATGGGGTTATCAAGCCCGCTTTTTATACGCCTCCCTCCCCTCCCCCCCCGACTGTTTCGGGGAGCGTTTAATAAACGGAGGATTTCGCGGCCGGATTGCTTGTAAAAGCCTATCCCCGGAATCTTCCGAGAAGTTTTGCCCGACACGTATTAACCCAACGCGCCTCGTAAAAACATCGACGCGTGTATATCCGCGACGCGGGATAGACGGACGCGCGCGAAAATACATACACCGCAGCTCGTCCTTCGAGAAAAAAAAGGGAGCGATTTTCCATTCTTTTTTTTTCTCCCCCGGCTCTCTCTCTCTCGCGTAGGCGGGCGGCGTCTCCGTCGCACCGACCTTTGCGAGAGTCATTCTTCCATTAAGGGAATGAAAGTAGGCCATCGAAAATCCCACGTATAACAGAAGCGTCCACTCATCGGCGCGCCGTGTGTGTCCTCTGTCCGGACGTCGCTCGACGACGAGCGACAACCGACGACGACTCCCCGAGAGATCGATCGAAATACGATGCTCTCCCTCCTCTCTCGCCCACCCCCGTAGAAATTCGTCCTTTAAGGCTCCTGACACGAGTCGCGGAGGGCGTTTCGTGAAAGGGAAAACACGGAAATGTCCTCTCTCTAATATCCCTTTCTCCCGTCGACGGGGAGAGAGAGAGAGAGAGAGAGAGAGTCTGGGAGAGAGGAGGGATCCTTCCGTGTGTGCTCTGCGAGGGGGCGCGAGCGCTCGTTACGACAACACTGAATTTTATATACGCGCACGAGGGCTCTATATACATATATATAGCCAAAATATTTTCACTATATACCGTCGAGCTATATATACTATAGATGTTTGCGCAGCTTTTCACGACCGGACGTTAAACAATTCTATTTACCATTAGCAATGTCCGATCCATGCATATTATCAACTGCTATATAACGATTGTCTTTTCTCGTTTCAGTCATTCGCTGGTGCCTGGTCATTTGCTGGTGCAGTCGCCCTACATGTACGTATTGCAACGCTCTTTCCAAAAATTTATCCGGCCCAAGAAGCTCTCGGCAAGCGTGCCTACGCGCATTAGCATAGAAAACGATATCCGCAGCGCGCGTTAGCGTTTAGGAGCTGACCGAGCTTGCGAGCTTGCACCGAGCTTGGCTCGGTTCGGCACGTATTATACTTACACTTTCGGCTGGGCCTCTTTTTGTCCCGGCGATGCGCGCATACTAATCGCGGCCGGAGGGGTGGAAATCGGAAAATGGCGGAAAAGGGGGGGGGTCCGTCTTTGTCGCCGTCGCGGATGTCAATTGTCTAACGCAATTGGAGTAGCGCACCGCCCTAGGCGCCGCGGCTTTCCCCTTGGATAAACACGCGCATGCCCAGAGGATCGAAGGCAACGATTGGCTCTCGCGGGCCTCCGGCTTCGTTTCTTCCTCTCCGCCGGCGCGCGGCGCCCGCGCTCTTTTTATTTTGCCTCTCTCTTTCGCCCCTCTCGCTCTCTCTCTCTCTCTCTCTCTCTGTACCACCTTCCGCCCCGCCGTCGGAGCTCTTCAAATATGCACTGAGAATGAAACGCGCGAGCGAGCGAGCGAGCGAGCGCCAAGCTCTCCTTTGCCTCGGCGAAATTTATTTTCATGAGCTTGATTCATTTGTTTGATATTGCGCGCGAGCGAGAGAGAGAGAGGGAGCAAACGCCAATAGTGCGCGCACGACGGGAGGAGCGCCTCCGAAATTACTTCATTCAATTATTTCGAAATGTATCGGCCTCATTGTTTGCCGTGGTTTATGAAAAAAAAAGCCAACAACAAGGAGATCGATGCGCAATCCTAGATTAAAAAGATGCGCTTCTCTGCCCACGCACACCGTTCGCAATTCCTTTAAACTTTTCGCTTTTTAAATGCTCGCGAGCATTTCGAGTCCGCGCGTTCCATTCGAATTTCAGCCCAGTTATGCAGCGCGTATGCACACCTTGCCCGCGCGACAAAGGCGTGTTATATCTGTGTCAGGCATAAATTCGGCACCTGAGACGACGTCGCGCTCGCCGAGGGAAACTCGTTCCGTCGCTCTCGACGTTCCGTGTGTGTGCGCGCGCCCGGCGAGAATCGATTTTCCGTATGAGTAATGCCCCTGCCGCGCGATGCTGAGTTAAAGGGCAGTCATTCATAAATTATCCGCGTACATTCGCGCGCGGGCCGTATTTATGCGCGCGATGTGTAAAAATGAATTTCGCGCCGGAGGAATACTCCCTCGCGGTGGCGCGGATCATCCCTCCTGAATTTTTATGTTATCGAGTGCTGTGCTGCTTCATCTCTCGCTCTCTCTCTCTCTTCCGCGCCCGGGGAGAAAAATCGCTCGGCGCGCCTCGGAGAGAGAGAGAGAGAGAAACCGAATACGAATTCATTAGTATAAAGTTTCAATCTTAATAAAACGCTCTCGCGGTAAATACCGCGGCGCGAATTAAAAGTGAATTAGCGAGAATGAAATCTATTCCGTTATCCGGTTTATTTAGTCATAAGCAGGCCGCTCAGCCGCGGCATAATGCAACCGCGTATACAAATAACTGTCTCGCGTCTCATAACCGCCATAATTAAAGTCAGACTAATGTAATTGTGTTATTTAATGCCGGCGACGGCGGCGGCGGCGGCGGCTCCTTAACGGCCTTGATAATATTCGCTCGGATTTTAGTGACCCGGTTTCCTTCGTCCCGCAAAAAAGAAAGACACCTGTGGCCGGGGAATGGAACTTTTCCGCGATCAAAGCGACTCGTCCAATCTCTTCGTCCTCCTCCTCCTTCGAGCTTCGTTAAAACACCAGACTCGCGCATTACGCCGCGGCCGAGCGTCTTATATAAATTATCGCCTTTCCGCAAGCGGCGCAAACCTCCACCTACACGCACGGCTCGTTCATGAATATTTCAGGCTATACATGAAATGCATTGAGAGATGAGTCCGAGACGAGGTGTATAAGACTCTCGGGAGATAGAGAGAGAGAGAGAGGGGGCAAAAAAGGAAGCGTTACATTCTAATTGCCGGGGTGGAAAGCGACCGAGCCTCTCACTCTCTCTCTCGCAATTGACTCGTCAGTTGAATGACACACACACACACATACAGAGACAGTCAGACGTACCACCTTGCGGAGCTCGGTTTCGTACCGCCACCGCCGCCGGATGAATTATTTACAATGTGCGGCTCTGTGTCTCCCGACTATTCTCCCTCTCACTCTCTCTCTCTCTCTCTCTCTCTCTCTCTCTCTCTCCCCTGCGCAGCTATACCTTATAGACGCGCGCGGGCTACGTGTAATGCACGTACGCGTACACGCGACGCCGTATATATTTATAAACCCTCGCGTGCGCAGGAAGTGCACGTGCAATTTCGAATTTCAGCGCGACCGTTCGCCTCGGCGTAAAAATTAAAACTGACCGCCCCCCCGAGAGAGCGAGAGAGAGAGAGAGGCGGTCTTAATTAATTCGAGCGGCACTGATAAAGGAAAGATTGCACTTTTCAATTTCGAGCCGTAATTTGCCCCCGCGGCTGCTTCGCTCCCTCTCTCTCTCTCTCTCTCTCTCTCTCTCCCTAAGGAGGGAAATCGATCTCGCGCGATCATTGAATTCTGCCTTTCCGATTCTCTCGCGTCGCCGTCATCGAGGATTAAGCGGGAGTTTCGCGTCATCCGTGCATATTTCACGGAGCGGAATTCATGACTTTATCATGGCCCTGTAGCTCTCTATCCCCGTCTCTCCGCGCGTGTGTTTATTCCTGCGGGGGGAAAAAAGAGCCCGAGGAATAATTCAGGCCGGAGAGCGAACTTGCGGACAACGGCGCGAGTCTAATTTCGTCGGCCCGGGAATAATTCAGTGTTTTTATTCGCGTCTCTATA
Source organism: Ormyrus pomaceus (assembly GCA_900474385.1). Taxonomy (NCBI): domain Eukaryota; kingdom Metazoa; phylum Arthropoda; class Insecta; order Hymenoptera; family Ormyridae; genus Ormyrus; species Ormyrus pomaceus. The sequence continues at coordinate 5,126 of UCOM01000274.1, forward strand.
CCGGCAGGCAGGCAGGAAGGCTGGCAGCGCTAAACAAAATTTCGTCCGCCAGCCGAGATTGACGCAAATCCATTATCGACGACAAAGCCGCCCTTAACCGACGGCTATATACGCGGCGAGTTTCATTTATTTAGCAGGCCGGGGCAATAATAAAAATAACAGATGTCTATTAGCGGTCGACGTATACAATGAGGCACTTCTTGCTCCGCAGGCAACAAGCCTCTCTTTCTCTCTCGCTCTCTCTGCTTTCCTTCTCTCCCCGCCACACGGCGGGATCGATACTATTCAAGTTTTTATAATTCTCAAGGGTTATTCGCAGAGAGAGAGAGAGAGAGAGAGAGAGTGCCGCGCTGGAAACATCTTGCATGCAAATGAGGTTCACGGCCGCGCCGTACGCTGGACGCTCGGAAGCACAAAAAACTTTCCTGCCGGATTACTGTTTCGTTTCTGCCGAACGAGAGCGAACTTAATTGGGTATCAATTATTGTGTGCAAACGCGCGCGCGGGCTCATTGTTCCGTCGTTATAACGTACGAGTGACTGGAGGCTGCACCGCCGTCTGCCGCCGCCGCCGAGATAATTATCCGACTCTGGTTTATTCGGCCGAGAGTCTAAATGTATAAGATCCGCGAATTAAGAAAAGTTTATCAGACCCCCCCCCCCTCCCCGCGCCCACGAGAGAGAGAGTATCGAAAGTTTTCGCGTTACTCCGCGCGGAGTTACAGGGCAAGTTATGATCGACTTTGAAATGTTGTCAAAATAAAAGTAAACTTTGATTTAACTTTCGCATTTACGCTGAAAACGAAGTTTACTCGGGGAATAACTCCGCGCGGCTTGCGATAATAAAGTAATCGGTATGTTTTTCGAACGTTAATCAGATTTAAATAGTCCGCCGCGGCTGCAGCGCGAAGAGCAAAAGAAAATACGTCGCGCGCGCCGTGCTCCCGTTTAAACATTCAAGGAGGGGGGGGGGGTTTAAGTACTCGGCGAGGAAGCGCGCCGCGCCGCTGCAACGAAAGGATTAATAAAATATATATAAGCGGCGCGTGCAATAACAATGTTTTTCTCATCGCGCGCGGCCGAGGAGAGCACGTTTTCCGCGCGATATAACACGTTTCATTCGACAAGTCATTATTTATGGCTCGTGAATTGCGGGCCGGGTGGAGGGGGGGGGGAGGCTTTTAACTATTAATCATGTGTATATTCATATCCGAGGCCGATATTTTATTCATCCGCTAATCCCCATGAATAAAATTAATCAGCATTCTTTTAAATATTCATTCGAATGGTTGCGCGCGCGCGCCGAATCAACATCCGAAAGTCGGAAAATGCTGTTTTCATTTCCTTTGCCCGCCCCGAGCGAGCGAGCGAGCGCGCGCCGCGCCGCGTTATACAAGCGGAAATGCAATTTGACTCGAAAATCGGCCCCGGCGAAACGAGAGAGAGAGAGAGAGAGAGAGAGAGAGAGAGAGATAGACGATATCCCCGGGGGGTGGCGGTGCAGGGAATTTTCCGGCTGAAAACAGGAACCTTATAAAAAATATTTATCTCCGAAAACGGCGACGTACCTATACCTGTAATCGACTGCTCCTTTCTTGCCCGGCTCGGTGAATAACTTATCAGAGTAGACCTTAACTATCCGGCGGCTCGGAGGGCTATAGAAAACGCGGCTTTATCGAGTTACCCGGGGGGGGAAGGGCTTCAATTTTTCAGCGTCTCGGCCGCCCTCGTCAAAGCGCGTCGGACACGTCGGAAAAACCGCGAAATTCTGAGAATTCCTCGGCGCCGCGGACCTTCCCGCTGGGTGATAAATATCGCATTTCCTTATTCGACCGTCCGCCTCTCTCCCTCTCTCTGCGACGGAGCGTCTATAGCCGCGGCTGGCGAAGCGACTGTACTAAATAGGTACTTAATCATACAAGGGAGCCGATATGCCTCCGCGCGACGTCAGTCCGCTTGTACTTAAGCGGTCACTCGGCGCTTACTTATTCAAGAGGACTTTGCACTCGGCATCTATCCCGGGCTCTCCCACCGCTCGCGCGTCGCATCGCTCCGGGGATCCATTTGCTAATGCTCGGCTCGGGATTAGCTTTAATTACACCGAATGTCATTCGGTCTCGGGGCAATTAGCGCCTCCTCCTTAAATATTCCATTTTTCATTCGCTCCTCCGTTAAGCTCCGTCCTCCCTTTCTAACTTTCTCCCGGTATATATATATATATATTCGACTGCCGAGGCTCTCTGAATTTTTCATATCGGCCCGGCCGGCGCGCGTATATATATATGTATACGGTCCGATTTTTAGTCGCCGCTCATTTCGGAATTCTTGTGCTGAAAAATGCAGCTTTTCATTTTCTTGATACACGCCGAGAGTCGGCCCACGGCGAAAAACCGTCCCCCGTCCGTCTGCCGTGGCTTGCGCCGGCAAACGGAATTTTAAAGCGAGCAATCCACTCGGCTCCGGGGCTGTCTTTTTATCGAATTTCGAATAATTATTCTAATTGCCGTTCCTTTCCTTTTTTTTTCCCCCGGAGAAGAGCCGAATATCATTTGTCACACGTGTGTGTGCTTGCTTGCTTGCGCGCGCGACAAACCCCGGGGCCGTTTAACTGCTTAATTCGAGTTTCGACGAAGCGTGAAACGCGTTTCGTCACACTGTCACGATGATTTATTAGGTCGCGCGCGAGATATGTCATGCGAGAGAGAGAGAGAGCAATTATTTTTAATTCGACTACCTCGCCGGGGCTAATTCGGCCTTTATTACCCTCCCCGGCTCTCTTTCCGCGTGCGCCTCTCGAGATCGCCGATATATATATATATATATATATAATCGACTCGACGAGGCACGTAAGAGGAAATCCGAGCTGTAAAAACGCAACCGGAGAACCGCCGCCGTCGCAGCAGAGCGCCCCGACAACCTCTAACGAACTCGGACTTTTTCCCCGAAGAAAGGGGCTGCTCCTCTCGGATATTTTGCCGGAACGCCCGGGATTCCTCGGGGCGATGATCAATTATGGGACACGCGGGGAGCGCAGAATGGAGTGTGCGACCGCGCGCTATCATTGTCACCATCTCCGCGCACAATGGACGGCCCGATTATATATAATATAATCTTCTTAGGTTTTCTATGCTTATATATACGCCGAGCGGCTAATCCTGATCTTTCCAGCTTTGCGTCGGACGCTGATTTTTTGTCCCGCCCCTCTCTATTCGGCGCTGAAATGGGGCTTTTCCTAACCTTTCGTTATTGTCGAGCCGTGCTGTCTCATGATTTCTATTACCGGCCGTATTTACTCCATTTAGTTTTTGCCCGCGTTATTGTATATACTCCGCGTCATCGACCGTTATTTATTTCCCGCTTCTCTGGGCGGGTTTACTTTCATCCAATCTTTTTTAATCTCCGCCGCGGAAAATGGCAAATAACGCGCGTGTCGCCTAACTCGAAATGATTGCCAATTATCCATCCCCCTCCCCGCGGTAATGAGCAGGTTACAACATTAATCGATCCTCCCGTATAAAATCGATCGGGTCCATATTCTCCGAAAATTGCGCCGCGCGGCCATTCGTTTATTTAACGATCATCCACGGGGGCAAAATTAACTCGCATCCGCACTTACAAAACGCCGGCGGACACATCTCTCCCACGAGAGTGAGAGGAGGGGTCGAGGGGCATCGGCGGTGGCGCGCGGCGGCGGTCGAGGCAGCAAAAAACACGCCGGCCGCCGCCACCACACCAGAACTGCCTGTCTGGGTGTATAAGCTTTGCTTTTCGAGCTTTCGAGGAAAAGTTTTAGCGCAGAAATCTTTCGTCGCGGCGCGCGAAGAGCCTGTCAAACTCTCCCTCCCTGCTTCTCGTCTCCTCGAGGAGAGTAACTTATTTTTATTCGTTCCACGTGTTTGACGGGCGGATAATTTCGGGCGGGCCCGAATCGTCTTTAAATTGGAGAGCCGAGCGAAAAATCTCCGCCTCTCTCTGCCGGCGCTATATATTCTTTACGGCGCGGCGCTGATTTCTTGCTCTATTTTTCGGCCGCGTTTCATATATATAAAGCCGTTTTTCCCCCGGCGGCGCTCGCGCCGGGTAATCTCCGGTGCGTATACGCCCGTAAACACACTCGAGTCGCCTCTCTCTCTCTCTCTCTCTCTCTCTCTCTCTCTTTTTTATCTCTCATCTTTGGCTTGACTTAGTTTTATGTGGCGCGGAAAAAAACCGATAGGTATTACGCGCGCCTGCTCACGGAAAAACGCCTGCCTGCTGCCGGAGACACACAGGCCCCACTGAAAACGGGAATTTGTTGCCCGGGCAAAAAAGAGAGAGAGAGAGAGAGAGAGCCCCGCGGCCGTTGTTTATAACATTTTTCAGGCAGTAATTAACGTTTTTATCGGGGGGTGGCACTTTTTTTTTTTTTTTTTTTTATTTTTGCCCCGCGGGGCGCGGTAGTTTATCTAATTGGCGGCAAGGCTTTTTATTCGGTCGAATAGGCAATCATAGAGCTCTATTATCTCGGCGACGAATGGCCGCAATTCGATAAACAATATCGAGAGCGCCCCTATTAATACGACGAGGCTCGATTATAAATAAGGCTTTGAGGAGCGATAATGGCGCATTAAAAGGATCGGCTGAAAAACACGGGGGGCCAACAAATGAATAAACAACGAGGCCGGCGTCCGGGGAAAATCCAATACACGCAAAGTCAATGTCTCCTCCGGCTGGCCTCGGGAAAGTCGGCGAATTTGTCAACAAAGCGGTCCTCTCTCCTCCCTCACTCCTCATAAATAATTATAGCTCGGCGATCGATCCCGGGGGCTTATCCCTCGCGACGATTTCACCAGTGGCACATACACGTCGACGGGCCTCCCTCTCTGTCTCTCTCTCTCTCTCGCTCTCTGGCACAAAGAGCACAAAGAGACGGACAAAGAGAGACGCGGCTCGTTGCCCCGGCAAAATGCACACTTGTATTCCATCCACGGCCGGAATACATAAAGGGGAAAGGATGCGTTAAAAATACGTAGCTCCTTTCGTCGCCGCGACCCTGATGAATAAATCAATCCACCTACGCGCCTCGTATTCTAATATAAACATAGCGGCGGCGGCGGCAGCCCCGCGCATTAAAGGGGAAGCTGGACTCGAGACGCTGCACACCGAAGGCACGCACAATCGAAAAATCGAGCGGACGGGGGAGAAAAACGCGGCCGCGAGGGTATTTTTAACCGTGCTCTCTCTCTCTCTCTCTCGCTCGCGCGCGCGCCGAGAGAGCGAGAGGAAAAAAACGTATGATGGACTGCCTCGGAAGCGGGCCCGGAAATTCGGCGAAACGCGGCAAAAAACCGGCAGCGGGGCGCACGCAATCATCCAATTAACGAAGCGAAACTTGTTAAATCCTTGAGCCAATTAGTCTTCGCGCTGTCCGAGTCAAAAATAGGCTTATAACGCGGCCGGACACGATCGAAAACGTTTTGACGTCGCGCGCGCGGAGCCCCGTTCATCCCTCTGTCGTCGCCGTCGTCGCCGCCGCCGTCGGGTTTTCGTTACGAAAATAAAATATATCCCCAGCCGGGGAGCCTCGGCGCGTTATCGCGCGCGAGCAGCCTTTGTTTAATCGCCAGGTAATTACGCAACTTCTGCGCCCGAACTCGGTCGCGAGCGCGCGCGCGCACAATGAAATATTTCAGCGGCTCACGCGGATGGAAATTTCATTAGCGCGAAAAAAAAGAAAGGGCCGCCGCGCGAGAGCGGGGAAAAAGCTCTCTCGCACGCGCAAGCGCGCAAGCTCGAGCCGGAAAGAAAATTCTGAATTTAATTAACTCATCTGCGTGAAATTTAATTAATAAACGCGGCGCTTTTTTTCCTCCCCCGCCCGCGCATAATGATATCGAGAGAGAGAGAGAGAGCGAAAAAGAGTACACGCGACAAGTCGGATTTGACGAAGGAGGCGAAGGAGGCAGCGCAGCGACGACGGCTCGCGTGCAGCGAAAGGAACACGGCCCTCCGAGCGCGGGGCTGAAATTTAAAATTAACGCCGCGAACTTTGCCGGGCCGGTCGGCCCCGGCGATTCGTTGAAAAATTAACTCGTCCATTGCCGCCCTCCACCCGCCGGCCGAACCGTGGGAATTAAAAATGTAGCCCCGGGCAAAAAGTTCGGCGGGTGAGAGTCTCTCGCAATTCCTGAAATCATCTCTTTCTCGATTTCCCGGGAGAGATCGGCGCCGCGCCTCGCTCTGCGCCTTGCCGGCGCGGGCTAACTTTTTCCTACGATTAAGCCTGACGTTATTCCGGCGCGCTGAAAAATTCACGCGGATCCCGAGTGGAGGCGAGCGATTCGCCGAAAAATTTGCCTCCTCGGCCCGGCAGCAGCGAAATGCAATACAGACACCGCGGGTTATTAAAAGCGCTCGGGCGAAACTTTGGAAAACAGCCGAGGCTCCTTCGACTTCGCATAACCCGAGTCGCGCGCGCGGGGATATATATAATAAGCAAAACACACGTGCACATCGGATCGGAAGCGAATCCCGGCCAGGGAGAGAGAGAGAGAGCGGAGAGGCGCACGCACATATACGCCCACCGGCTGCGTGCGCGGCTCTCTTCGGCGGTATCGAAGGAGGGCAGCGGCTCGGAGGGTAGGACGGAGGGAAGAAGGGAGGGAGGGCGAGGAGGGAGTAGTCCTGCACGACGCAGTCGATCGGCTTGCTCCCTTGCATCTACACGGGGCATAAAGTAATAACCGAGCGGCAGGCTTGCGCTGCAACGTCTCCCGCTCCCTTTCTGCCCCCGGATCAATATCGGGGCGCGCGCGCCAGTTGAAAGTAGAGGGATGGCAGGGAGAGAGAGAGAGAGAGAGAGAGCGGAAGGAGCGATGGACGAAGGAACGGAGGAACGAGGAACTAGACAAGCCGCCTCTCTCTCTCTCTCTCTCCCTCCCAAAGGCATCCTTCGCCCCGCTGTGTGCACGCGTACGTGCACCGCGGTGTGTGTCTGTGCGGAGCGCAGCGCGCGCGGGCTCGAGGAAAAACCAGGCCAGCAGCCGCACGCTCGACGACGATTCCTACTCTCACCTTCCGGCTCTCTTTCTCTCGCTCCCCCTTTTGAATTTTTATTCGAAAACTTGGCCCCGAAAGTTTGCTCACCGCCGCCGACGTCGGCGTTATCGAAAACTTGCCGGGAAATTATGCGATATCTCCCCGGCGAAAGTGAGCGCTCGCTCTCTCCTTCCTCCTTCGAGCGAGCGCTTGTTTGGCCTTAACTCGCCGAAATTTTTATTGCCCGCTCGTAAAGATCAGCCGGGGAGTGATGATTTCCTCGCGTCGCCTCTCCCCTCCCTCTCCGGGCGAGGGCCGTAACTCGGCTTTCATTAAAATCGCCGGTAAAAGTGTATTAAAGGACAACACGCGAGGACACCAATAACCGAGCGAGGGTTAATCCAGACGGTCCGCCGTAATTTCCCCGCAGCGAAGGCCGTCGATATGACGCTCCATAAATATCGAGGGGCCATCAAAGTCGGCCTTCTTTCTCGCCGTAACTCACAATTAAGGCTCTCTCTCTCTCTCTCTCTCGCGCTTGCTGAAATCTCGCCGCGGCAAGTAAGGTGGGGGAGGGCAAAAGATGAAGATTTACGCGGTTTAATTAGCCCGACGGTGTGGGTGTGTGTGTGTGTGTCTAGTCCTTCGGCCCTCCCGTATATCCACGCGGAGAGAGAGTCGGAGCCGCAGTGCGCGCAGCAGCTCGATAATTGCCGGTGCGCCATCGCGAAATCATCAATTAGCGGCCCCGTCGCCGCAAAGCGCCATTGGCCGGCGCGCTTGCGCACGGATATAGCCGCAGCTTCCGCAAAGACCGGAAGCGCCGGGAGAGAGAGAGAGAGAGCAGAGGCCGCAAGTGCGAACGCGTCGACGGCGAGCTTCTTCATAGAAAGGGGGTTTCGCGCGAAGAGAGAGAGGATATAGTTCAAATATAGACGCGAGAGAGAGAGAGAGAGCGGCCAACGCAGATACGATCTAAATGAAAGCCGGCGTATGCAGTCGCGCGAGCCGCTTTTAACGGCGATGCAGAGGCTCTCGGGGAAGATCTGAAAGAGCTGCTGTGAAAAAAGTCTTCCCCGAGAGCGAGAGAGAGAGAGAGTGCCGCTCTCGCTCGCTCGCGCGTTTTAGTGTTAATTTTCGTCAAGTGGTTTTTGCCGAAGACGCGCCGCGAAAGCAGATGTTTTGCGCCGCGCGGCCCGTTGAAATGTATACGCGCGCGGGGGGGGGGGGGGGGGGGGGGGGGGGGGGGGGGGGCGACTTTTCTCGGAACGCCGCTCGCGCCGTAATGTTTTAATTGACTGGAAAAAGACTTTATCTCGCGTGCATTTTTTCATTGAGCGGCCGTTCGTAAAAGTCGATTCGAGGAATTACGAGCGTTAATTTCGACGGTCTAATGACACGTTATGCAAAGCTGCGCGGCGTAACAGTTGGGTAATGCGAGGTTATTAAGTAATTAATACACCGGTGTCGGGAAGAAAAGTCGGCCCGCTCAAAAGAGGAAGTCATAAATCGGTCAAAATAGAAAAAAAACTCCGTGCACATAACGACGCTAATTTATAAACATTCGAGCTTAAACACTTTCAACTTTCCCTCGACCGAAGCCCCGTGTACTCCTCTAACGAGGTGAAACTCCCCGACCGGCGGCGTATCGTCATCGCGAGTAATTCGCGCGTCTCTCCCCCCTGCCCGCGGGGCCGCGGAATCGCACGCAGCTCCTCCTCCTCCTCCTCCTCCTCGGCTTTTTCGTAGTCGACTTTTCCGTATCCGGTCGTCCGGGAGCTCGCGCCCGCTATACTATTTCGAGAGAGCGGCGGTACGCCGCTTTGGAAGCTCGCTATTGCACGTTGGGCCATTTAAACTTAGCAACAAATTCATTATCCGATGAAATGCTATTTTCGCGCCCCCACGCTGTCTAATAACCCAGATGGCGATGACCTCCAGACGTACAGTAACCTACGTGCCTTGCATCCATGTATGCGCTCCTCTCCGCGGCTATCTCTCTCTCTCTCTCTCTCTCTCTCTCTCTCTCTACGTTCCCTCCGCGGCTTCGCGGTCTTATGATAATTTCACGCGCTGCATACTTTAGAGTCATCGGCGCGCGGCGAGGATCCCTGAATCTTGAATGATTTCATCCTGCTGCAAGCCCGCCCCGCGCTGAATGTCCCTTTTATATTCTCTCGCTGCTGAGATTCGCCAGCACGACGACGACTCGGACTCGGGACTCGAGAGCCGACCGAGAACGAGAATTATAAATGGGCGGCGCGCGCATCGCTAATTTTTTCATGACGGACTAGCCGCTCTGCGAGCCCCGAGAGAAAGAGAGAGAGGCAGGGAGAGCTTATTTTTATTGCGAGACATCCGCGACTTAATGGATTTTATAATGTTCGGGACACCGGGCGGATTAATCTTTTAAGCTTTTTATCAATTCAGAGAAATCAATTTCTGCCACGACTCGCAAATGCATTCGGTCTTAATGGACGGACGAGCGACGCTGAAAATGGACTGCTACCGGCGACGAGGGGGGAAGAACAAGCTTTTTCTCCGTTCGATGGAATTTTTAAGCTTCGCGCAAACTTTTTAGATGTATTAAATTCAAAGTTTAATTCGGCTCCTTGAATACCCGGAGATATCAAAAAAGAAAGTAAAAAAAATATGACTCCGACCGAAGTAAAATTAGCTTAAAAAGTTAAGTAGCACAGATTAAGCGAAACTTCGTCCGCCGAAGACTTTCGCGAATTTTCCTTAACCCAATATTATAATTTAAAATGCGATTGCCTTTTTACATTTATAACGCGCGCCACCTCGGATTCTCCCGTATCAGCCTAAAGTTTACTCGGATTCCGCGGGTAAATTCTGCAGCGCGGCGCGCGATTTCCCCGGGAAATATTCCGCATTTTTCCGCGCGCGCGTCGGACCTGGCGAAAAAAAAATCATCCTACATCTACGGGCTTCGAAAAATTTCTTCAACAATGCATTAATGAACAGTGCAAATAAAAAGAGAGAGAGAGAGAGAGAGCGCCGCGCAGCGATTTCAATCGCGAAAAAAGGGCGTCGGCCGGTAATGCGGGCTTCGACTCTCTCTCTCTCTCTCTCTGTCTCTCTCGCGACCGTATTTCACGATTAGCTTTCGATGTTCGAAGCCGAGAGTGTGAGAGAGAGAGAGAGAGAGTAGACGAGTAATAGTAATAACCGGGCGCTTTGTCAGGGAGCGCGTCAGACGCAGACTTCTGCCCTCTCCTCGGGCCGAAATTAATATCTGCGAGGCCCCGAGTTATTTCGGAAAACGTATTACTATAGTGACATTAATTTCAGATTCGTTGTAAGGATTACCATAAAGAGCTCCCACAAAGCCCCGGCGGATATTCGCCGAGCAGATAATCAACATCAGAAAGGGGAGACTAATCAACGGCCGTCTTCGACAGTCGCCTCTCTCTCTCTCTCTCTCTCTCTCTCTCGGCATATCCCTACGTTCTCTCTCTGTGAGCCTGACCCCTGTATATATACACTAACCCGCGCAGCCGTCCCCCCCACTCCTCGGTTTATCTCTATTTCATTCTCAGCTCCCTCCTTGCAGCTCTCTTCTCTGTTTCAATTCATCTTCCGTCTCTTTTTACTTCCCTTTCATTCCCAAAGCTCTCTCTCTCTCGGCCCGCGATGACTGGACCCTCAGCGTTAACTTTTCCTCTATACGCCGAGTAAACTTTTACGACGAGTTTTATTATTTATTATCGCCGCGATAAAACTACTTTCGGCCCGTGGACCGCCTAATTGCGAATTTCGGGGCTAGTTTCTTCCTGCTCTCTCTCTCTCTCTCTCTCTATCTTTCCCCGAGACTTTTTCCTCCCGCCGCCGAGGGCTTAAATAAACATCAGTCAGCGCGGCAATCAGTCCGTGCAGTTCGGTAAATTAAAGCGTCCATTCTTCGACTCTGAATCCGGGCTTAATTTCTTAATCCCCCCCGCGCCGCCGTTTCGCACAAGACTGTTCGCGCAAACAGCCCGTTAATCGATGCCTCTCTCTCGCAGGCCGCGCCTATTGAAATAAATGATTCCAGCAGTTCTCTAATTCGAATTCCGGCCTGTCGCCGTTGCTCGCCGTGTCGCGCAGTGGGCGCTCTCCGGCGCAGGATATATACCGGCTCTCTCCCTCTGTGTGTGCGCGGTGCAATCGCAAACTTGAAAGCGTCAAACGCACGCGCTTACGCACACACACACACACACACACACACACGCACACACACACTCGACGATCAAACGAGCGTCTGAGCTGCCCTCTCCGCGTGTACGTATACTCAATCGTCCAATTACCGCTTAAAACTCGGCCCCGGCGCTCTCCCTTTTCTCTCGCGACGCGCGCCTTCCGAGCTTAATCCCTTGACGTATTTCTTTCTCCCGGTTCGAGGGAAATTTACATTTATAATTGTGTTTCGAGGCGCGACTCGGAGGCGGAGGAGGAGGAGGAGGAAGAAGCCCCCGCTGCCGACGCGACGCGGAAGAGAGGACGGAGAGAAAAATGAGGGAGGCGGGGCGCGCGTGAGAGAGGAGATTATTTTTTTAAATTGAGTAGAAACTCGGCCGGTATCGGGCGGCTCGCTTTCAGCGTTAATTATTCCGTTATTTGTCAGAGGATGAATAATCTCCGGGTAATTGCATTCGACGGTGTAACGTGCGTCAAAACTTTATTAAGTTTCGACGATCCCCCCCTCTCTCTCCGTGAGCGTCTTATTAACGGGCCGGGTAATTAAAATTTCGAGTCGGTCCTCCGGTCGCCCAATTAAATTTCCCGGAAGAAAAGAGCACGCCGGCCGCTTTCGACGGGCGAACCGCGCCGTCAAAAGATTCAATCCTGAAATATAAAAAAGGGAAGCGCACACCAAACGTCGCGGGATGTAAATCCGACCTGCGCTTTTCTCTCAACGGAGAGAAAAAAAAATATATATATATATACATCACGCGCGCGAGCGCGACTCCGTTTCATTGAGTCGAATAAAGTTCTCTCTCGCGACTCGAATGCATAATTTAAAATAGCCGCGCGCTCGTGAAAAGGCTCTCGCTTTCAATCGTCAAACTGGGTTACCGGTGGCAATTTTATTTTTAACGCAATCACTCCTAAGCCACGCCTCGATCTCCCATGTCGCTCTTATGCCACGGCGGCGGTACAATCGCGCGCAGGATGACGAGCCGCGGGCGCGACGATCATCCGACTGTTACGCTTCGCCGGCACTCGTCGATCGAGCCGCCCTTCGCGCGCCGCGGAGAGAACGAGCGCGAACCGAGTCGTTCGCGACTGGCGAGAGAGCTCGTGAACGCTCGAGCGTGTAAAGTCTCTTTTTTTTTCTCCGTCTCTCTCCTGCCCTTCTGAGGAGAGCTGTCTTACACACTTTTTCGAGTTTACGGCGGCGGCGAGTTATTCTCGAGGAAGGGATCGATTTTTTTATGCGCGGCAAAGTGCTCTTTATTTTCCTCGGCTAATTTGAGAAAAATCGAGGGCGCGAAATTTAGGGCCGGCCGTATAACAAGGTTACGGACACCCGGCGACTTGTCAAAATTTATGGGATCGACGCGAGATCGGCCCGTCAAGTTTAACAATCGCCCGGAGATCAAAACTTTACAATTGCGATCAAAATTTAATCATTGCGATTCACATATAGGCGGATAGAGCGATGAAATCTAATTTTTATCGTTCGCCATCTGCATAACTGCGCGTCTGCCGGAAAAGGCGCGCACACACACACACACTTCCATATCCCCGGCAGTCGAATTAAAAATATCCGGCGATCGAAAGGAAAGGGGCAGCAGCGCGCGAACTTCTGCCATTCTTCGAGAAAAGGGGAGAGCACGGCGGCGCACAAGTGCGGAATGTTCCCCCTTCCCTCCCGCTCCCTTTTCCTCGCTCTCGCGCGGACTTGATGGATCGACGTTGGGACCCGTGCAGCTCCTTTTTCACGCGTTTTCGTCCGCCGCGCGCGCGCGCCTTTTCCTTTTTCCTCGCCTGGCAGTCTCTCCACCTTCGGCGGAACTTTGAAGAGGGATTGATCGAGCAATTAAAATTGTAAACGTAAACGTTTGTTTGGCCGCGCGAGCCAACTTTCAAAGTCAACAGGGATAGAGGGAGAGGGGGCGGACTTCTCGAAACCAATAGACAAACTTTTCGATAAATCCTGCACGTACGCGCGGATGTACGCAAGTTGCCCGCTGCACTTCCTGCTTCCTCGACCTTTTTCTCTCTTTTTTTTTTCTCATCTCGCGCCGCTGGCTCCTCTCTCTTAAAAACTTTTTCCTTTCGAGGCCGCTCGCTCGCGCGCTCTCTCGTCGCTCGAGCGGAAATATCGCGCATTATTTCGTGAAAAGCCATTCGTCGACGAGCGCCGGAATAATGAAGCCTTCTCCGCGCTCCCCCCCCCCCTCTCTCCCCCGCGCCCTTCGGATCTTCGAACAATGATCGGATAAGGAATTATCTCTCAATAGAATCCTCGTCAGCGTGGATTACAAGCCCATTTTCCTTTCAGCGTTTTAAATACAGCTTTTCGTTAAAAAGGTCCCGGTCCCTATACTCCCTCCCACATCACCTTGCCTCTCGCTCCAAAAGGTGCGGCTGCCTGCGAAGAAGGAAAGCGTCGCGCGGATCGAGTGCATAAATTTGTCGTCGCGTGCTTTCACATCCGGACAGAATGAAAATATTGACGACTGCCCGCGGAGAGGGAGGTCGAAGAAAAAAAAAAAAAAAAGAGGAGGCCCTCGTCCCTCCTCGGCTTTACGCCTTTATTTACTCGTAAACGTGTCTCTTTGATCCGCGTCGCTTCTCCCGGCTTCGGACTAATGTTCCGATCTCTCTCTCTCTCTCTCTACCTGCCCCACATATATACACGCGTGGACCGTCCGACAAAGGGCACTCGAGGCGCAGGGGCCTCACCTGGCCCGCCCTTTCATTGTCCTTGCTTTCGGGGGGAAGCCCGGAGGTGCACAATGCCGGGATGACGAATCGCGAGCAACTAGCGTGTAACAGGCCTGGGCTGCCACTAGACTCTCGGGCAGAGAGAGCCCCGGACACTTAATCCGCACTCCATTATGCCTCTTCTTTTTTCGAGCTCTCTCTCTATCCCCGCTCGTCGTCACGTGTGCCGTGTGCGCTCGTCTCTCGGCTGGAGATGATGCGCCTTTGGACGTGTGTATTATGGCCCTCTGTCTCTCTCTCTCTCTCTCTCTCTCTCTCTCTTGTAAGGAGCTCCCAGCGCCGAGGGAGAGAAAAATGATGTCGCCGCTTATTGTGCCCGATTGGGAATCTGCACGACTCAATGATCTCTCCTCAAGGGGTGACTTTAACGATTTCTCTATGGGCTCCTGTAAGCCCTGCGGAAGTCTCTCCTCTCTCCTCTTAAGAGAGTTTTTCAAAAATTATTAAGCCCGAGCTTCCGAGGCGGCGGGGCTCCTCTCTCTATATAAAAAAAAGGTCACTATTCTATTTTCGTGACGTGAAATATAATGTATATTATTTCCAGCGGGGAGAAATAATGCATTACAAGTTTTTTTTTTTTTTTTACCGAGCAAACAGAAGCGGCCGGGATATTTCACTCCCGCGACAATGGAAAAGTTTCTTTTTATTTTTATACATATAATACGATGTAACATTGACGCTCTCTCGGCGGGCGGCGCGAGGCAGCTTCGTGCATAGTTTATTTTTAATTATAAACACGCGTGCGGCCGCAGTGGTACATATAGCGCGTCCTTTAATACTTAACGCATAAAGTTTTGAATAATAAAAGAAGCGCCCTATACTCCCTAGGCTCGGTTATAACGAGGCTCAAAGCCTCGGTACTCCGCCCGAAAATGAAAACAAGGAGCAGTAAAACCGCATAAGTAGGCCAGCGCGTGACTCGGAGCATTATGCGTCAGAGGGGGGAAGGGGGGTCGATAAATCAGATCGGGCCGATCCATCAAAGACTCAATGTATACAGCGAGTGCGCGAATTACCGGCAATTCCGGGCGGAATAAGAAGAGAAAAAAAAACGAAATCGACGTCCTTAGCTCCCAAGACAGATTCATCATACGAGAGAGAGAGAGAGAGAGCGTCGAGTGCAGGAACCCTCGCCACGCGAGGCGCGCACTAATTTCGCTCCCTTTGCTCGCGCCCCCTTGTTAGAGAGCGCACAGCTACACACTACACGGCGAATAAACAAGGATCCATCGGTGCCGGGAGGCGCCCATTGGCCGGATCCTCGGGTCCAGCGGCGCGTGAAATGATTTCTGACAAGCCGCCTTTCGATTCCGAAGAGAGAGAGAGAGAGAGAGAAGGATGCCCAGCGAATTGCCTTTGTCAAATAAAATTATACCAGGGGCGAGGTATTAGTCTGGGCCTTCACCCCCTTTTTTAATGCTCTCTCTCTCTATTCCCCCCGAGCGCTAACGACCTTTTTGCGGTGCAGCGGCAAATCCTGCCTCGCGGAACACAAGTGTATTAGCCGGAAATTTAATGCTTTTTAAGGAGCTCCTAGTCCCGGCAGCGGAAAAAAAAGAAACTTACAGGACTGCGAGAGAGTTTCGCCGAGTGAGTCACCGAGGCGGGATGGATTTTTTGATTGATCGTTCGAGAGAGAGAGAGAGAGAGCTAACTGCCGCCGTGTGCTACTCGCTCTCGGTTATGATAAATACCCAGGCCCTGGATTGACGATTCCACCCGACGATTCCACTTCGTCCTTGTCGGGAATTTATTGTCGGAGGATCGACGTTTCTTAGCTTTAAATTTGTAAGACGTCGGTCTTCATTTCCCCGGCTTGATTTATCAACGCACTCTGCAGCTCTGTTCCACATTACGACGCAGCGCGCACTCCGCTCCGCGTCTCGGTGCAGCGGGAGTTAGTTTGTCGGAGGAGATGCGCAAGAAATCAACTCTCTCTCTCTTTGATTTGTAATTTTGCCATATGGTAAATAAAGGATTTATCTATCTATCTATCTATCTATCTCTCTCTCGCAAACACAATTACGCCGCGTGGACAGCAGCCCTACGTTCGTAAAGCGCCAACCGGGGCGCGAAGGAAATTAGAGGCCGCGCGGGGAAGCCCCGCGTTCGAAAAGTGAAAAAAACGCGCCTCGGAAGAATAAAAAAAAAAGTCCTCGTCGACGGAGGTCGGAATCGACGGGCGACGAGCAGCCGGGGAGGGCAGTCGATTGAAAATCCGTCGGCCGCGGCCGTGTGAAAAGCGAAAGGTCCGGCCGGAGGCGTCGCTCTCGCAATAAATTAGAAACCTTAGTAAAACGCGGGCAGCGGCGGCGGCGGCGGCGGCGGCAGCCTTCCGGGAAGCTCGCCGCCGCGCGGCCCATAAATTCTCCGGCCGCGCGGAAGAGGATCGAATGACGAGCCGCCGCCGCATCTGCGCTGAATGAACGGCCACTTAAGGTCCTTTTTGTGCTTCGCGCGCGACGAATCATTTCGCTGGGAAGCCTCCTCCGGAGCCGACTGCACACACGCCCGAATTGTTCGGTAAATCCAGGCGCCAAGCTCTTTCATTTTTCGAGTGCTCGGCAAATTTATCGAACTTTTCTCCCGGTGTTTTTCGATACCGGATAAATGTAAGCCACCCGGTCGTCTTCGGCCGGAGCGGGGGGAACTTTACTTTTTTATTTATCCGCGCGCTTTTCGTTTTTTTTCTGTTTTTTTTTTATTTTTTTTTTAAATCAAAATCCAGTAGGTCTTCATTAAAGTTTTATTATTCATGTATTAGGTTGGAAAAATAATTTATCGGCGGATTTCGATATAAAGTATACGCGCGCATATTCATCGGGGCCGAATAAATTTGTTTCGGAGGGCAAAAAATATGCGATCGGCCTTTCCGCCTTTCGCGAGAGGCTGCGCGGGAAAAAAAACAGAGGAATTTTATTTGACCCCCCACCCCCCGGAAAAATGTACATAATTTACACAATCTACGCGTCAAAAATTGCATTCATTTGGGACGATGGCGGGGGAGGGGAGGGAATTAATAACGGCGAATATTATGAAATATATATCGCATAAAAATCTGCTGATGTTTATGCGAACGGAAAAATTATTCGATTACCGTCGCCGTGGCGTGCAGGTGAAAATAATAATTATACGGCCTCGAGTTATTCCACTGCCGGGGGAATGAGAGAAAAAAAAAGCAAAAAAAAAAACAGCGCACGCCAAGTTAGATTAATTAAATCCTCTTTTAAAAGAGAGAGAGAAAGCTCGTCCCTACAAAGCAAAACGCCGTTATTTTTGTAATACAAAGTCTTGACTTGCAGCGCGCCGAGAGAAAATAAAATATAAATTTCACAACGGAAAAAGAGAGTGGCTCTCCCGCCGCGCGGCGCCGGAGAAAAGGCTTTGCGCGCCGCGATTCACGGACTTTTCGCCGGCGCTGAAATTCATAAGCTCCTGTTTAAGATTATAAAACGGACGCGCGCGCGCGCGGCAATAACTCAAAAAAACGCTCCTCTCGTAAATCCCTTTCATTAAATGTAGGTTAAACGCGGGAGCGCGCCGAGTTTTTACACTACGTTATATTGCACTATGTTAATTAAACTTTTCGACGAAAGGCGAATGAAAAATATTCTCTCGCCACTTGTTCCGTCCGTGGAGAGTGTTCAAAGCTAGACAAATACAGGCGGCATTATGGACTCGCAGTAAATTCATTTCTATCCCATCTGTCGCTGCCGGCATAAATCAATCTCCGGGCGCGGGTGTGGAAATAAAAAAAAAAAAAAACAAAAAAAGACTAGTCTCGCTCTCCGGCTCCGAAAATCGACAAGAATCATCATCCGGAGCCGGGGAAAAGTCTCGTGAATTTGTCATCGGCCGGGGCCGAGAAATGTCAGGCACGCGGCTCGATAAAAAAGCAAAGACGCGCGCGTGGCTGAAAAAGCCCAACAAAACACACAGCGGCGGCAGCGGCGGCAGCGACGGCAGCCTCTCGTCTTCTCTCCGGATTGTAGCTCTCTCTCTGCTCGGGTCGCAGGGAGAGGGTCCAATTACGTTAAAATAGAGTTTCCGGCGGAGAAGCGCGCGCGCGCGCCCGCACTCACACACGCGCACACACGCACACACGTATATATGCGGGGAGTCGCATCGGGAGAAATACGGAGCGCTCGGGCTGCTTTCCGTCATCGCGGCACGTGCATAGGTATATTACACGCTCTTGGCTCTCGGTGTATCGCGACGCGCGGTGTGTACGCGCCGCCGGGAGGCCGTATTTTACGAGCGCGCCGCGGTCTCCTAATCATGTTTCGGTAATGTACAGCTACCGGCTTTCTTTTATTCAGGCCCTCCTCCTCCTCTGCGGCAGGCCTGCGAGAATTACCGCGGCCCTCTTAATCACGATGTTTATTTTAAGGGTAACGGCTTTACAATGATTATACGGCCCGGCCGCGACGGTGCTTTATGGGTATCGCCTAGCTTCGGGAGGCTCTCCCCGCCCCGAACAGCCCGCGGGGAGGGAGGGAGGGAGGAAATTTTTTATTAATAAAGTTTCATGACGGTATTATGTTTGAGTATCCTTAGCCGGGGGGAAATAAAAAGGAGTGTCTGGGCTGGTAAGCGAGCGCGGCGCGGCGACGCGGCCAAGCCCCCGCGCCGCGGGAAGAAGTTTTTTATTGGAAAAGTTGTTACAACAAATTGCGCATTAAATGCTGCGCGAAAAGATGCCGTTTTATAAAGAAGGACGATCCCTTCTCCTTTTTTTTTTTCTTTTTTAAACTCGGTCCGGCTCTCCGGCCTCGAATTGGGTCAGGAATTTCGAAGCGTCGAAGGGAGCTAAATTTCAATTTTAAAAGAGGGAGCTGTGCAGCTTTTCTAATTTAATTGCACTGGCGCTGCGCTCTCGCGGCTCGAGCGACGTACACTTTATTCTGTATTAAATCAATGAAGCTTCATGAAGGATATTACGAGAGCTAGAGCCGGTATTGTGGCGTGATCGCCTTAACCAGTTTGAATTGTGACACCGACGGCTAAAGATTCTCAAGCCCTTATTCATCGGGCCAACTTTAACGAGGCTTTGAAACCAAGTCCGAAGCGACGACCCGCGCCGTATCGGTTAGAAAAAAAAAGAAAAAGAGAACGCTGCAGCCTTCTAAAATATTCTCTTACGCGCTTATCTACAAAGGGCCCGGGACTTAAATTATGCACAGCAGGCATTCGTTAAGCGGCGAAAATTCAGATCGCCGCGCCACCCGAGGAGGACGGAGCTCCGCGTCAAAGATAAAGAAAACTTGTTATATACGTCTCTCTCTCGCCGATACGTAACGACGTCTTCCCGGGCTTCTTCGTCCCTCTCTCTCTCTCCGGGCGTCGTTAAAATTTAGCGAATATTTTTGCGTCAGCTATCCCGTCTTTGTCGCCGACTCGCGGCGCGCTGTGCTGCATGACGAGCCGATGCCGAGGAGATAAGAGGGAAGAGAGTCGCATTTATAATAATGACGAGAGGAGGGGCCGCCGCCGCCGCCGCCGCCGCCGCGCGACGCAACAAAGTTTCGCCTTTAACCCGGCGCCGCTTTGCCCTCGACTTTTACCCTGTAATAAACTGCGACAAACATCGCCTTTGAACGGCTCGGTTATTTATTTAAAAGGGCTCTGGCTGCCGCGAGCTGCCCCAGATTTCGGATTTTCGTTAGTCGCGCGCGCGGCGGTTATTTTTCGTTTTTTACGGCGCGGCGGAAAGCGCCGGTTTTTCGTAATGCAATATCGGGGGCCGGGAAACGAGAGGTGGTGCGTTCGGAGAAATATGAAACTTTTATAATTTTAATTAAAAACGTAAGAGAAGCAGCGCGGGGGGGAGGGGATGTAAAATCAATCTTGAAATAATGGACGTTGGTAATTTTACGGATACCAATAAAAACTTTTATACCGGCCGATCGATGATTGTTAAAACTTGTGTTTACGCGGCATTATTTATTACAATTTGTTGTAATTAAATTTGGCACATTCGGCGTCGCATTGAGAGGCAACAATGGCCTATAAATAGTCTATAATTGCTTGGGTAGATTCGCTTGTGACTTTCGATTGGCCAGACTGGAGTTTTGTTTACAAAGTTCGTTTGTAAAATTACGTTAAACGATTTTCATGACGTTTAATCATCAAGCGCTTTTCCACAAATAATGTGGCCACTAGCTTTTAATTTAGCATTGAAACTAATAAAAGAATTAACGTTTATCGAGTGAATAAAATTGAAAACGTATCATAAAGCCCGCCAGTAAAAAGAAGGCGAAATATTTTTACATTTTTATTCGGAATCAATCGCGCCCGTTTTTTGTTTCAAAGTATTTAACAACGGAATAAACTTTTTACTCTCGAGCTCTCCCCTCTCTCTCGGCGAGAGACAGAGAGAGAGAGAGAGATAGAGAGAGAGAGAGAAAAGGCACTATCGCCCATTCATGCAATGTTTACACATTAATCCTCATCGAGCTAAAATAACTGCCTGCTCGGGTAAAAAAGGGCGAGCTTTATCATAATGACGCATTTAAAAGGCAGCTCGAGTGCGAGAAAGGCCCCCGCCGAGAGAGATAAAAATTCAAATCTCGACAGTAAAACTCTGTTCCAAAGGCCTGTAATTAAGGCTCGGGGCGGCTCGAGGGATAAAAAAAAAGAGAGAGAGAGAGAAGAGCGCAGGCACGTAGCCACGGGCTTCGGCGCACTATTCACTTAATATAACAGGCCGCAGACTCACGGGGAGAGAGCCTGCAAGAGAGAGGGAGAGAGAGGAAAATCTCGATTTCCTCGCGCACATGTAAAGCATCAGGCGCGCATTAACGGATTCTCTTTCTCTCTCTCTCTCTCTCTCCCGCGAGAGATAAAAGGCCGGCGGAGGAGGTGCGGATAGAGGGAGAGACAGAGAGAGAGAGAGAGAGAGAGAGAAAGAGAGGCTCCCCGATATAGCGATAGCTGCGAACGCAATTTGGCCGGCCGGGATTTTTGTATTGCCGTCACGTGCGCAATCTTATTACCGGCACACGTGGTGTAATATTCTCACGACTCCTCGCGCGCGCGCCCGCGCGCCTTGTGCATTAGCGCCGGAGAGATAAAGGGAGGGAGGGACTGCCGCCGCCACCGCCTCCTCCTCCCCCCGCCGCCACCTTTCTTCGTTGTTAGGATGCGACAAAGCCGCTCTCTCTCTCTCTCTCCGCAACGAGGGAACCTATAGCCTGGTGGAGGAGAGTGATCGAGAGAGCCGGCAAAGTTTTTGCGGCCGAGAGAACACAGCCGCAATACATTCGCCCTCCTCGCGTATGTATATTATACTTTGCCGTCGAGAGGAGAAACTTTGCTTCCCGAGAGTTTCCCGTCTAGCCGTCGTGTGTAATAACGTTAGGGAGAGGCGGCCGGGCAGAGGGGGGAAGGGGGCAGCTTCGATCGTCCGCAGTCACATCAGCGACTGTTGCGAAAACGTGACCGAACTCGGAAGTCTTCTGATAAATGCCGACGCGCCTCTGTCCATATATATATATATATATATGTGAAGCTTCTCGCATCGCTCCCCGCGCCGCAAACGAGAAGGAACAACTGGCGGATAAGTGAAAATGAGAAATATTTCGGGCTTAATGAGAGCGAGGCGCGAGACGCTCAGGAACGCCGGCGAATAAACTTCTTCAGATTTTCTATATATCCTCCTAGGAGGCAGCTGCCTGCGTGCGCCGGAGCCCCGCATTTTTCCTCCTCCCCTCGCCCCCGCGATAGGCAGCGGCTAATGAATTTATTGCTTTTTGCGGAAAGTGCCTTTTAAAAGCCCGGCAGCCCCGGGAATCGGATCGTTCGCCGGTGTTTAGCGCGGAGCTAACCGAGTTACGCTGACAAATTAAGTTGCCCCCATACGCGAAGGAAAGAGCCGCCCGGCAAATTGTGTGTGAGGCTTGCTCTTCCCGGCGGCGTTTGTAAAAAAAAAAACAATTCGATTTACGGGGGCCAACTCGATTATGTACATACGCGCGCCGCGCCGCGTCGCGCATCCGGCGGGATTTATTTAAATTTAAAAAGTAGCGGTGTACAAGGAGGGAAGGGCGAGCGAAGGGCAATGAAGCAATGCGTTTATCAAAGTTGCCCTCTCGCGGGGGCAAGAAATTTCGCCGGCGGGTATAAAGGCAAAGGCATTATTGCAGAAAGTTATTATGCAGTCAAGTTTGACCGTGGCTATGTAAAAACTTCCTCCGAAACTCGAACTCTCAAACACCTCCGCTCTCGCGACCTACTCTCCCTCTCTCTCTCTCTCTCTCTCTCTCTTCTTTCTCGGGCGGACGCGCACATATATTTCTCCGGGCCGCTTGACAGGGACATTTTTTAAAGCGGTGTCCCCCCCTCTCTCTCTCTCGGGTTTTTCAGCGCTCTACCCCGCGGGCTTCGCACTGATTTGCCGTGTTATTAATCAAGAAAATTATTATTTCTTTTTTTTTTCTTTCGCTCTTCTCCTCCTCCTCGTCTCCCGTTGTTTTGCGCGC
This sequence comes from Ormyrus pomaceus, assembly GCA_900474385.1. NCBI lineage: Eukaryota > Metazoa > Arthropoda > Insecta > Hymenoptera > Ormyridae > Ormyrus > Ormyrus pomaceus. The sequence continues at coordinate 27,576 of UCOM01000274.1, forward strand.
GGCCGAGCTTTTGACTCGGAATTTACGCGGCCGTCGCGCGAGGAGTTATTTATGAATGTATTCTTCTCGAGGAGTCGCGTGCACATAATTCGATCTTGATCTTGGGCTCTCTCGCGCCGCCGCGACGGCCGCTTTTACCAACGCGACGACTTTCCCGCTGAAAAAATCTCTCTCTCTCTCTCTCTCTCTCTCTCTCGCGGCGCTAAGTTATCGCCCGGCGGGCACTTTTTTTCCGGCTATTAATCACGGCAATGAAAATATGATTAGGAGAGGCAGGCCCCCCCTCTTCGGGGTACTACCCGCGCGCTTCCGCACGCCCGCGCGCGCTCTCACCTCGTCTGTGTGATCATCGGGGATTTTTCACCGCACACGTGACACGTCCACCCTCCGTCGAAAGGGGTTCGCAAATTGACGGCACTTTGTGTGCATTATTCGCACTACAAGTAACTTCGTTACGGCGCGATTACGTCGGCCGGCCGCTAATGAGGCATATTTTTTTTCTTTTTTAAATTACAAAATCTCGGGGCATCGTAATGTGCCACTCGTTACTTACTCCCCCGAGATAACGACGTCGTTCAAGAAGAAAAGGAACGAGAGCTTCTTTCGCCATGGATACAACAGTAAGGATCGGAAATTCTAATCTCCAAATTTATACATTTTTCAGGTTGCCGCCGCAGCAGCAGCAGCAGCAGCAGGTGGGCATCGGGACCCTGGGACCGGGCCTCGGGGCGGGCAACGGCGGCGGCGCCGGGGGCAACGCCGTGGTCAGCCAGGGCCAGCCGCTGGTCATGTCGGGCTTCCCGATGCGGGCGGCGGCGGTGCCCCACTACTCGCCGTACTCGCCGTCGCGCTTCCACATCGACAAGCGCTGCCAGCACCGCTGCTCCTGGAAGTGCTTCAGCATCGCCATGATACTCGTCACCGTCGCCCTCGTCGCCATGCTCGCCTACTTCGCTGGTCAGTCTACATTTTTAAGATATATTTTTCGATGTTTTTTTTGTATGTATAACGCGGTGGGATTTGGGTCGACTGATAACCGAATAATAAACGGTTGGGAATTGTGAAGGACTGCGGGCCTTTTGTGCGGGGGACACAAAGACTTTGTTAATTTCGGCTCGCTGGGAAATTCTTTTGTAAATGCTAATGCAGTTTTGAAAAACAAACGTCTCCGCGGCGCATTCTTAGCTGGGATGAAAAAGAAAATGAATGAAATTTACTTTGCTTAGTGAGTTTAAAATTTTTTTTTAAATTTTACAATGCTAATTAGAATCTATAAGTTTCTCTAATTCTGTACGACTCGTTTCAAACTGCGTTTTTGGAAAATTTCAGAGTTTAAATGCATTCGGGAAGTCGTGGATAAAAGGTTTGAAGATCTACATCAATATTTGATAAGCAAACCGACTGAAACTTTTAAAAAGTTGTGAATAATAATTTGAATCCTGAATGCACTGACTTTACGCGGCGAATTAAAATTTTTTTTTCAAATTAAACGTTTAAAGAGAGGCGAGATGGTTATTATTTTAAAACGAATATAAAAATAGCACTTAATGAAGTTACAGAATTTGTCAATTTGCATAAATTTTGTCTTTTACCTGTTGCGCTCTATTTAACTTTTCCAATTGCAGTTTTCAATTCCGGCGCATTCTTACGTTAAAATTAAACTTCGTTTACATAGATTTGAATAAAACTGTAAGTTGCAAAACATTCGCCCGGGAGGGAAAAAAAAGGACTAAATTCGCCAGTCGCAAAAGTTTGCTCAAAAACTCCGGGATGCAACAATAGAAATTATTGGCTTCTCCCTCCCGGCCATTATATAACTCCCGTCAAAGAAAAACTCGCTCTCTCCCTCTCATCAATCAAAACACAAAAAGCCTTTCCAGGCATTCCAACAATGCGGCATTTACGTTAATCTTTGCCCGGCAATTTTAATAACTTTCGGAGTAACAACTTCTTAAAGTCCCGTTCTGCTGCTGCTTTTTCGAGCTCTCTCTCTCTCTCTCTCTCTCTCTCTCTCTCTCGCATTGCGAAGCACCGCAGCACAAAGCCGCACGGCTCCGCGGGGAAACAGCAGCTTTGCGGGGAATTGTTAGAGAATAATACGGAAATTGGAGCGATCTCTGATTCTCCGCGGCTCGATACGCGCCCGGCATAACCCGCCGTAACTATAACACCGAGAGAGCGAGACGAAGTGCGCATCCCTCATCTGTATAGGCGGATATATGCATCCGGCATCGAAATCGCTTCGGCGCTTTTAAATCTCGGCTTTATTAAGACAAATCAAAATTATCCGCCAAATTACAAGGCCTAATTACTGTTTATGGCTTTTGGCAATTAACAATTCTAATTAACGTTTGCGGCTTTCCGGTAATGAGTTTCGAAATGGATTTCGGTTTAAGATTAGCGAATGCAAAACTTTCATTAAAATCTTCTCTTCTTATATTGTCGCTGTGGATATTGATGAGAGAGCGACGTATATTGTGCAGTGGTTAAAAATTGAAGGCGCCACGAGTAGTGAAAAATGAGATACGAGCGTTCTTTAAGCCACATTAATAACAATTCCCGACGTTTCTTGGAATAAAAGTCTTTTGCGGAGAAAAACTATTACGGAAGATTAAGGCCATTTTTCATATCTTCCCAATTCCTTAAAAATAATATGTTCTTTTCAATGGAAAATTCAATTGCCGCGGTAATTCTTCTGATCTCAAAATTTGTCGTAAGCAGATAAATGCAGTTATTGCGTATGCGTAACTAATTATCGCTGCCGCGGAACGAATTCTATTAACCTATCCAAATTGTACCATAATCTTGATAACATCAATTCACGTACAGCTATTATATATCAACGCCGGGATAACAAAAAAAAAATACAATTAATTATCTATCAAGATAAATTGCTATTTAATCATCAATTCAATTAGGAATTATCAGTCAATATTATTCCGAAAAGGGAAATAGCCAAACAATGCGCAGCGCGCCGCCGCTCGAAGCCGCGCTTTAATCGTAATTAGCAAAAGCGAAGTTATTCCACTTTAATTCAGCGTACACCCTCTGTGTACACGGACTTGCTTGTACACGCCCAGAGTGTATTCCTCGGGCTCGCAGCTCGATTGGATTTCGGAGCGATAGCCGCGAGGGCGTCGGCGCGAGACACCTGTCCGGTGTTTGCTTTTTTTTTCTCCTTTTTTATTTTTTGTTTTTTATTATTCATTCGATTTCTGCTTCAAGTTCGCGCCTTGTTTGCTCTCTGACTTTTGTCGAAATCGCATTGCCTTCGCTTACGCGTATACACGCCGAGCTCCAACTGTGAGCGGAGGAACTTTTCGATTGAAATAGAAATTTTCCATGAGCCGGGGCTTTTGTAAACGCGATTCGTTCGATCGATCTCCCCTCCGATGTGTACGCCGCGCGCGCGCTCGTTTCGTTAATATTTCAAGTATTTACGCAGCGCGGAGAGCGACGGTATATGAAACTTTTTCATCTTTCGCTTCATTCTTCTGTAATGCCGGCGAAATTAGTTGTAAAATTGAACGCGATCGGCGTAAATTTTAAACGAGCGAGGATTTACTTTGCTTTTCGCGGAATGGAAAAGGAAAATTGAATGCGTAGAGAGCCTTTGGACAGCCTGGAAGTTTCTATTTTAAAATCCTTTCCTCCCCCTTTTTCGCGATCGCGAAACATATACTTTTAACTGAATTTAAATCAAGTTTATCTGCATTTGCAAATTTTAATCAAATCTTTGTGTAAAAAAGCCGGCGCTACGAAGAAACGTCAATGAAAATTCTTGTCAAAACTCGCGCCCATCATTGATAATCTCCAGTGATGGACGTATTTCATTAAAATTTTACGGAACTACCATCTGATATTCTCGAAGGAGAATTGTAAAAATATCTAATTTAATATTTATATACTGGGTATCGAAAAAATGATTGAAATTTAATTAAATTATATATAAAGGTTCTATTCTATTCTAGCTTCGCGCTCGAATATATTTATAATACCATTAAATGCAAAGAAAAAGATGTTTCCCGTCACTAACAAGCGTTCCTTTCTAATTTGATTTTTCAGCAGTTAATTCCATGAAACAAAGCGAGACCTCAAAATGCTTTTTGGTGCCAGACGTCAAGGCTGTCACTCACGAGAATGCAAATGTGCACGACTCGATATCGACGCAAATTCCAACGGAAGGTAAGTTCCGAACAATCGATCCCGTCAAACCGTTCTATCATTCTAATTTTGCATTGTCCTTTGAAATATGTATGCTTCCTGGTCCTCTCCGCTGAAACTCCTTGCCGCGCGCATTTTAAACTACCCCTCAAATTCAATTTTCCCGGCGAACGGTTTCCTTCAAAATTTTATTAATAATTTCACGAGAGAAACGAAAGAAACGAAACACAGTCGAATAATTAATTCAACGCCGAGCGCATTAACTGCGGAATTTGATTGTGGAAAAGGCGAATTATTGTACGGTTTATAAAACCCGAGACGGGTGATTAATGGACACGGGAGGAGAATATTCTTAAAAGCACTTTCCTCTATTTAAACAGCTTTTCTTTTTCCCAAGCGCCATTGTAACCGCTCCCGTTTATCCCTATCCCAACACCGGGAGCTATTAATATGCAGATGGTATGCAGCATCACGTACTTTCGGCTTAGCGCAATATTGATAATTAACGCGGACTTTGGCAACTTATTTTTCGAAGCTTTTTTTTAATTTACACTGTGTGTACGCTAAAAGTTATAATAAACATAAATTTTAACGACTCGAAATCAATGATTTTATTATAATGCAAGAAATTAATTTAACATGTAACGTGTCACGTCAGTGTTTTGCAATAATGGCTGCTTTAATAAATAAAGTAGCCAAAGAGTAGGTTTGTAATTTCGCGACGGCAATAATAATTATTCCGGGCTTGACGGTAAAACATGCTACGATACATTTATTGCAAATTATTAAATTCCGAACTTCCCGCTTCTAGCGAAACGACACAATGCAAAATAATGCTCTATCATATTAAAAGAGTTATTGTAAATCTACGTAAAAATTATCCCTTTGTGCCGTTTTCTGCAGTTCCCCCACAAAAGAAAACGAAGCGCAAGAATAAAAAAAAGAAAAAAAAAGAGAGACGTAATACATTTTTCTGTGTTTGTGCCGCGAAAACGTTATGCGCGGAGGCGTAATCGTGACAGATTTTACTGCGGGAGCCCTCACAAAACAATAGCCGACTTTCTCACAAAAACAGACTGGGACAAAAGACAATTATGTATATTTAATAAATAAAGCGAGTGAAAAAAATATTAGCCGGTTATAATTCACTTTTTATACGCGCACACAAAAATGTCTCGCCGTGTCAAATAAATGCTTTCCTCGAATCTACAAAAGAAATGCAAATGGATTAATTCTCTGTTTCATTCGTTCATAAACTTCCCTCTTGACTTGACTTCCACGTCATCGAGACAAACGTATATCTCCCGAAAAAAGTACACCAAAAGATATAACCCAGAAAAACTACTCGCCCGCATTAATTCTGTAAAAACAGTTTACGATTGCATCCTACGCAATTTCCCCTGATTCCCGCACGAAACGTCCCTCCGGCATAGAACGGCCGGCTAATCTAACGAACAAAGACGATTTCGCAGAGAGCCTGCCGACCAGCACGGCGGAGCATTCGAGCGCGGCGGACTCGGCGGACCAGCAGCAGAGCGACCCGCAGATGCAGCAGTCGGCCCAGCACTGGCCGGCCGTCCTCGAGCTCCAGTCGTACAACGTCGCCCACTCGGCTGTCATACCCTCCTATCACTTCTGGAGCACCGAGTTCCGCAACAAGCAGCCCTCGTTCATCCGGCTGAATCTCACCCTGCCCTGGGGCGCGAACTTCGCCGTCTACGGCCGGCGCAACGTCGCGCCCAGCGTCACCCAGTACGACTTCGTCGAGTTCGTCAAGGGCGGCCGGGTCGACCATCGACTGAAGCGCGACGTCGTCGCCGCAGCCGCCGGAGCCGCCGCCGTCAGCTTCGCCGAGGAGCCGCCGGGCCTGGCGATGCCGCCCGAGCCCCAGGTCGTACCCGCCTACGCCGAGGAGGAGCTCTCCTCGATGTTCCAGCACCTGCTGGCGAAGCGCTCGAGCGCCGAGCCGATGCTGGTCAACGTCAGTCTCCTCCAGTACCTCGACACGGGACGCTGGTTCCTCTCGGTCTACAACGACGAGCTCCAGCCGTACAAGGTCACCCTGATCGTCACCGAGGCCGAGGGCGTATCGACCACCTGCCCGAACGACTGCTCGGGACGCGGCTCCTGCTATCTCGGCAAGTGCGATTGCATCGACGGTTATCAGGTAAGCGGGCCCTTTGTATCTGTAATAAGCCCTCGGCGCGAAGCCCTGTGCGCATTGCGCGCCCAGCTTGGAACTAATTTTAGTTCGGAGATACTCTCTGCTCTGTGTCTTACTCGACCTCTTGGCTCCGTTACTTCACAAAAGCTGCCATTGTCCCTTCGAGAAAGACCTGGTTTTAAAATCGTATTCTTTTTTTGTCGTTGTTATTTTCAGCGCCGCGGAAGCTAACCTGAAACGAGCTGCTGATTATAAACCGGAATTTTGAATTTTTACAGAGAGACGAGTTTGAATACCAGTAAATTTAAGTGAGGGAGTCTGATTTATGATCGCGTCTTAGCAACGTTTGATCCGCATTCAGAATGCCCTTTGCTTTGAACGGCGTCGATCAATAGCGTGGAATTTTCAGGGGGGTACATTTTACATGACAATGGACAAAGCGTCCAAATTTATTCTGTACAATATTAAACATTCCTAGCCCCGTTCTTGTCCCTTTTAATTATTTACACGGAATAAATTAATCTTGAACAACAATTAAATTCAGTAAATAACCCAAGTCCGCAAGATATTAACATACGAAATTCGTATCTCCCCGAAACGTTTCACGTCACATCACCGTCTTTTAAACAGTCGACAATAATTGCATTTCAATCATTGCAGCATCCAAACCTAATTGCAAAACAGCGCCGAAACCGCGAGCTATTACACGCAGCGCGTATAGTTCAATTTATGAAAGTCATGTTCAATTTGCAAAAGCGTTTTGCGCTCGTAGCCGTCGAAAATTAATACTGTGACAAGAGAATTTCTTCTTCAATTTATATCATCCTCCCCCCAGGGGGGACAGAGGGAGGTCCCCATCTATATATATATATATATACCTGGGCGCAAAAATGTTGCGTCTAAACAGGAAACGAAATTGCTGATTCGCGCGCTTTTTAGATGGAAAAAGTAGCGGCGCGGCGCCGTTGGCAGCAGAGAATGAATCACGATGCCCGAGAAATTTCCAGATTGAAATTAAAAATTCAAAGAATCAAAAATTTAAGACTCCCCGACTTTGATCGTCCCGGGGCTTCCGTCCGTAGAGAGAAACCCACCGCCGCCGCCGCCGCCGCCGCCGCGCGGAAACTTGGAGCGCACGACATTTACTCAATTTAAAGAAACCCAATTTAATATTTATATATCCCTGACTTCGTTATCCGTTTAAACGCGACGTCGATACAGCCGGACGCGCGCTCGAAAATGCGAAAATTCATATACGTCCCGGGCTGAATTTCTAACGGGGCGCGAGAGACGATAAATTGGTTATCGGCCGCCCCCCGAAGCGTCTAAAATAAAACATCAATAATTATAACCCGGGGATGAAGCCTCCGCGAGATAGGGAGCGAGTTACTTTTGCGCGCTTCGGCGAAATTTCGATATTCCGAACCACGGCTCGATCGGCTTTATCACTTCCGGGCGGCGGTTTTTGTTTCCCGGCGTTTTTTCCTTTCTTTTTTTTATCTCGCCCCACCGCCGCTTGTCAATAGGGCACGTCGCGGGACGTATCGGAATATCGAAATCCCGCCTTGGAAGACATCCATTACGACTCGGCGTGTCCAAACAGCGCGCGTGCAGCTAATGCACGTCATATTTGCCGACACTGCAGCGGCGGCGGCGGCGGCGGCGGCATCAACACGCGCCGGTGCCGCTATTATAGCCCGCACGAATTTTCGCCTATAAACGCCGACATATGCACACAGAGAGCATATACGTACGGCGTATATATACGTATATATCGGGGGCGGCCGCTCGCGATAAAGGACAATTTTGCCGAAGCGCCGCGCGGCAACTGTTCGCAAAATTACGAGCGCCGCCGCTGCCGACGGCTGTTATATACCGGCCGTTGGGGGGGGAGGGAGGGTGCGATGGTCGAGCGACGCGAGAATTAATGCAAAGTCACGCGCCGCGAGCGTAAGCCCGGAAAACCCCTAAATGGGACTGATCCCCGGCCGACTTAAATTCAAATCTCAAAGATACATAAGAGCGAGCGCGCGCCCGCCGTTTTGCCGGGGTAAGGAAAACTCGGTTTTTGCCCCGGTTGGCAAACCCCAGGCAGCCGATATGGGGTGTGTGAACATCGGCCCCGCCGCCTTTATTAGGGAGGATTCCACGCTCGAATTAGCGGAGAATCTCTCTCGAGCGCCGGGCGAGGAGACGCGTTTTTCGGCGGAGATAAGTCGCCGGGGGGATTAGACGTGTATATGGGGTGAAAATCGACTTGCGAGCGTAGCGCGGAGACGGCAATTTGTCTACTGCGAGAGAGAGAGAGAGAGAGAGGGCCTGAATTTTACATGGGAATGTGTAATCTGTTTGTGAATAAGATGCGCCGCTATTTGTCAGGCTTAACCCTTTTGCCTCCATAGTTACAAAGCAAATGGAGGCAATAACTTTCCGCGCCGGGCCTTGTTTATCATTTTGAATTTATCCATTTTTAATGAGATTAAAGGCAAACTCGCGCGCAGCTTCGATAAATTGACTTGTTAGTCGTTTGCTATTTTCCGTGCATTAATAGCGGAGTATCGGCTGTCGCTAATTTTCCTACCCAAATATTTGCCTAAACTGACGTTCCGCGCTCCCCGTTCTTTCGATACCCACCGACGAAGTACTTTAATGAAGTTGATGATGATAAAAAAAAAAAGAAGGGCATCGCAGCCAACGTCGAAGCTGCAGCCTACGAACGAAATAAAGCGCCGCGGAGAGACGGCAGTTAAATTCGCGCGAGAACGCCCGTCCAAATGAGAAAACTAAATTTTATTAGAAAAACGGGGAGGGGGGGCGCCCCGTAACAGATTTTTTTTTTTTTGCGAGCGAATCGACGAGCCGTCCCGCACATCCCCCGCTGTAGACAGGCGTTATATACAGCGCGTGCGAGGGGTGTCGTTGCTCGCGCCGGGCCGCCCAACTATACACCGACTCTAATTTAACCCTCGCCCCGGAGGTGGGGGGGGAGCAAGAGCCTGGCTGCTACGGGGGTTTGACGCGAAATTTGATTTGGACATTTTAATATTGGAGCTAAAATGCAATTCCGACGATTTCTCCGTGACGAATTGCTGTTTATTGCTCGCGGCGCCCGTTGTAAACATTCCCCCGGGGGGGTCAACGCGGGCGCTCGCCTTGTCTTGTCCTTCCTCCTTTCTTTTTTCGGCTGTAAAACCGATTATCGACGCCGGGGAGGGAGTGAGGAGAGAGAGAGAGCTTTTTAGATGGGCCACTGGCTTTCGATTAGCAATTTCATAGCGCGACGGTTAAACGCATCTCTCTCTCTCTCTCTCTCTCTCTCTCTGGCGATGAGTCATTCTTCTTCTGGCTGGCTGACTTCGCAATTTTATCGATGGAATTCCTGAGAGCGCGCCGCGCGAGCCTCCCGGCCTTGATTAATTAATTGCCCGCGCGCGCGCTAAATAACAGCCCGAGCGCGCCGAGTTTTCTTTCGCACTTCCAATCTTCCCTCTCGTCGGGTTGTGAAAAATAATAACGCCCGCCGCTCCGATTATTTATTCCCCCCCAGCTGGGGCGAATTCCGTTTTCGCTGAATTAAAACGCGTTATTTAGAGTAGAATATGTTATATTTATTTGGGCGTGTAGACATTTTTTCTCATCGGGCATTTATGGCGTTATATAAAAGCGGGAAAAAAAAAAAAGTAGAAATGACTCCGACGCCGAGGAAATATATATATATCTATACATGTATAGACGCGCGTACGAATGTGCTTCGCGCCGTCATATTCGACGGTTTATTGGCCGAATCGCAAATCGTTTTTCAAAAGTCGATACAAAACTATATAACGCGGAACTTGGCCTCTCTCTCTCTCTCTCTCTCTCTCTCCCCCGGTGCGTTCCATTGTATATCAAATTTCCAAATTTTATACGCGCGCCGAGCAGACGGCGAAATAATAAAAACTTGCGATTGAAAGAGTTTATAAATTTGCCTGCTATTGCGCGGCGCGGGTCGCGAACCTGTAAACCCGTTCGACTCGGGGTTGGCGTGGCGGGAGGGGGGGGAGGGAGGGGGGGAGAGGAAAGCCGATAAAAGTTTCCCGGGACGATTTAGAGTCGGCGGCTCTTAGAAACTCCTAAATTATGAAATCTCCCTTCCCTCCCCCCCGCCGGCCGCGAACAAGACACGCCCTGCCGAGGCCCCCCGAAAATCCGCGCGCTCGGCGGCCGCCGGAGAGTTTATGGTGCATCGGGCGATTCGGAGGCGGCGGCGGCATCGGTCACGGTTACATGTCCATTAGATCGGGGCCATTTGTTGACTTATTATCCATAGGTATTAAATGTGGCCACAACCCCACGCGGAGCTATAACGGCTCTCTCTCTCTCTGTCTCTCTCGGCGCTTGGTTGCGCGCGCGCGGCCAGATGGCACCGATGCAGGACACAATCGATGCGCGTCGGCAGCAGCCATATTCCCCTCCTCTCTGCGGCGTAGTCGCCTTGCGCAAATACACGCCGATTCCGGTTAAATCGCCCAGAAAAAACAAGCGGCCCCTCCAGCCCCCCCGCCTCCCCTCCCCCACACCGGCCCGGCGACCGCAAAAACCGAGCGTCAGAAAATTAGAAGCCCGGAAAATTCGAAAGGGACGCACGGGATGGGGGGAGTGATGGTGTACAGTGGCCGTCCTCCGCGAAGGACTCCACTCGCATTATAATCCCTCCCCATCTCGGCGCATTACGCGGGGATATCGCGTCGGGCGCAGAGAGCAGCAGCAGCAGCTCCGGTCTGCGCGGATATAATTTACGCGTATTTCGCATATAATTCGGGCGATTTAACTCGTCGTGCGCGCGAGCTCTAATCGCGCGACGTCTGCGCGGCCTATTCACCGAGAGAGATAGAGAGAGAGTGAGAGAGGGACGAGGGCAGGGCGGTAGTCACGTGAACGCCCCTCTTTCTCTCGGCGGCGCTCTGGCAACGGTGAACGCACCGCGGCGCGGCACATTCCCGATTCGACGATTTCCATGGCGACGGCGTGACGTAGTGCAGCAGCAGCGGCAGCGGCCGCGGAGCACAGCAGCAGCGGCGGCAGCAGCCGCCAGCCGGTCGATAAGTCCTGCGCGGTCGAGGTGCGCGCGGACCGCCGCCGTGCGCAGCCCCTAAGGGATCGACTCGCCGTTAGCCTCCGCGTCTGTCTGTCTGTGTGTGTGTGTGTGTGTACGCGCGCGTGGATGCGAGAGCTTCCTTTTTCCGAGCACACTGTCATTTCGCTGACGATCGCCTCCCCGTGACTCGGCCGCCAAAGCCGCGCCGCTTTTCTTTCGCGCGCCCTTCGTCGTCGACGACGACGACGACGACGACCCGCCGCCTCTCTGCCTTCTCTCCATTAAAGCCCCCGCGCGATCTCGAGAGGGCAGACACTCGAGAGATGACGCTAAATGTAAAACCGATGTCTTGGAGGCGCGCCTCCGCCCTCCTCCTCCTCCTCCTCTTCTATCCTCCTCGTGTTCTATCTTTCCGTCGAGTGCGGCTCGAGATGTACGTGTTACTACTTAAGCTTCCATATGCGCCGACGACGTCGAGATAGAGAGAGAGAGGCGCTGATTAATGGTGACGAGATTTTCGGACCATCGACTCCTCGTTTTTCTTGGAAGCTCTCGAGGGCCCCAGCCGCGCGCCATTGACTCCTCGTAAATGCAACAGTTATTATAAGCCGAAAGCCGCGCGAACCTTGTATTATCTCTAACATTTATTATCCGTCGCCGACGAAATTTGTACGAAATTTATGCCGACTCGGCCGGGGGGGCTCCTCGCGCTATTTCTTATTATTTATCTCGAGGGCCATTCGTCTCTCTCCCCGCGCGCATTTATCTATTAGGCGCTTTTCCCGGCGTCGAAAGGGGCCTCCGGGAGAGAAAAATCTCCGGTCTCCTATATATCTAACGCGTCGCTACTTAACGTTCCGCACTCGGCCGCGATTAACGGAGAGATTTTCGGACTATCAACTCCGCCGCGGCTTTTTCTCTTCCTCCTCTCTTTCTCTCTCCTGCCGACTCGTTCCTATATTCTTTTTTTCTCTCTTCTCCGCGACGTCGCGCGCAATATCTCGCATACGGGGGATTCGAGAGATTAATGCGTCGGGATAAGAATCGAATTATGCACTCAGAGCCGTTCTCTCTCTCTCTCTTTCTCTCTCTTTCTGCTCCTCGACAAATTGATGATTATGACGGGAGGATTTATGTACCCCGCCGAGTCTGTATCGGCTCCGTCTGCGTTTTCGTGTCTCGTGCTTAATGGGGCTTTTAAAGTTTTCATCGCCGTCGCGGTTACTACCGAATTATCCTTTTAATTCTTTAAGCGGAGTGCTTTCCACTCGCGGACGTACCTTTTTCCCGGCGACTTTGCCCACGCATTCATGCGGCATTTTTATTAATGACTCCCCGCCTGCGTATAGAACGGATATATAGTCGCTTGAAAGATATTGGCTGGATTCTTTAAATTTTTGAAATCCTGCTATCGACAAAGTAGCAGATAAAATAACGGAGCGAATATCTTTCTAAAATGTATAAAATTTTTATAAACAGCCCGGTTGGATTGACGTTTCGACGGAAGTTCCTTTCCAACGGGTATACAGCAAAATTGAAAATGAAAAGTAGTTGTTCTCCGCGAGCAACTTACGTACGGGCGAAGCGTTAAATTACTCAGAACTGAATCCGGCGCATAATTTAACTCGGGGGGTAATATTTTTCCATACGTCCGCGAGGAATAAAGTTTAAAGTTACATTTCATAATTCGCCCGGCCGCGTTAATACAATGTGAAATGAAAGTTGTCCCGGTAAAACTACTTGTAAAAGCAGGATAAATCAACACGCGCATGCTCCCTCGCGTCTGTCGGGCCGCGAAATCATATCTGTCTAAGAGCCCCAAAGTCACCGCGCCGGTAATTTACAAACACATCGCGCAGCCGGTAATCCAATATTTATTTATGAGATATCCGGCCGCGGCGGCGGAGCGTAATGAACCTGCGGAAGAGAGAGAGAGAGAGAGCTGCGTGCCCGTGGAAAACGTTGAAAAGGAGATCGCGACTCGAGCGGGCCGATAAATAAATTCCGCGCGGATGAAACTTAGGCGGCGATTTCCCAGGGCGGGAACAGTCTTGTTTGTCCTTATCGACAGCTGTCATCTCGGATTCTGGTAAAGCGTCGTTCTTTCTCTCTCTCTCTCCCTCTCGTCTTGGAGGCTCATTTCACGCGGCGTGATTTTCGCGCTGAGCTCTCCAGGCCGCCGCGAACTCTAAACAGTCCCGACATATGTTCATTACTTGGGCGAGTGCGTTTCGCTCTTGCGCATATGCTCGCCTCTCTCTCTCTCTCTCTCTCGCGCCGCGCGTATATAAGGTATATCGCGAACAGCGGCGGACTAAACTCGTCCCTTTTCACGGGCGCGCGCGCTTTTATTCGATTTCTGCGACTCTTTATTCCGCTTCTTTGTACATAATCCAACCCTCTCGTCTCTCCCGGCCGTGTCCAGTCGGCCGCTTTTTCGCTCTCTCTCTCTTTCTCTCTCTCTCTCTCTCTCTCGGTTTCCACGCTATATTTTTCTTTCTCTCCCTCGCTTTATTTCGCCTTTTCTATTTACACGTCTCGCCCCGCTTTGTCCCTCTCTCTCTCACTCCTTCGTAGTCGCGCATAGCTCTCTCTCTCTCTCTCCGTCCCGCTTTGTCTGGACTCGGTGCGCGCGCGCGATTCTTCGCCGTCTCTCTCCTCCCCCCGCCGATCCATTCTTTTCTCTCGCTCTCGTCACTTTCGATAGAAATCTCGCGTGCACTCATACATACGCGCGCACTCGACTTCGCACGCACGCTCGTGTCATATCGTCTCGGGCGATTCTGCCCGTCGATCTCGAATGGACCAGAGGCGCGGCGGGGGGGTTTTTTTTTTTTTTTTATTCTCCACCGCCGGCAGTCTCCCACCCTCTCGCCCTTTTTGCTCTCTTTCTTCGCGTTTTTCCAGCGCCTCCTACTGCCGCACCGCTCGGCTCTCTCGGCTCGCTCGAGGTTTTTTTAGTCCCGAACGAACGGCGCGAGAGAGCGAGGCAGACGCGGCGGCCGAGGGAGGAGCAAAAAAATTAGCGACGCCGTACAAAATGTTACATTATAATGGACGCCCGCGCGTTGGACAAAAGGGATGCGAGCTCCTTTTTACGTCATATTTCGGAGCGTGAAACGGCTATTTCTCCTCTCTCTCTCTCTCTCTCTCGCTTTTCTCTCGCCGTTCGCCGGCTGGTACGGCGCAGCTTGTTTTTAGAATAACGCCCCCTCCCACCACCCCGCGAGCGAGCTTTTTTCCCTTCTATCCGGGAAATGTCGAAGCTTAATTAAAAATTGCGTTGTTCAAGATTTTGAGGGGCCGCCGCCGCGCGAAAGGAGCTCCGGCGCGGCGGAGATATTCTTTATAATGAAAGTGCAAAGCGGCCCGGATCTCGAGCGTGTTTTTACCGGAAATTACCACTCGTAAATGGCTTTATACTTAATTTCCACGCGCGCTTTCAAAGCAAACGCAGCTTTAATGGAATCAATTAGAAATAATTTATTGTTTAAATCTCGGGGTCGGAAATTTCTCCGCAATTTCCCTCCCCCCTTCCCTCTCGGAAAATATTCCGGAGCGCCGCGCACACTCTTTTACGAATACTAATTTTAAATTTTCACCGTGCGCGCGCGGCCGAATGATTAATTTCATTATTTTTTTACATCCCCCGCGCCGGTCAGCGGGCAATAAACCCCGCGTAAAACCCGCGACGAATCGCCGCCTCGTTTTTTAATAAGCAAGGGCAATCTCGCGCAATCGGAACGAGAAGAGGCGACGTCGTCCGCGGGGCATAAAAAGCATCTCCCGCCCGGCCAGACGGGACGACGAGCCGCGGGGATTAAAAACGCGAATGATTTACAAGACGGCGGGGGCGGAGGATGGAAATTGGCGATATAGGGCCCCTCTGGGTTATATCCTATTTACCTTTATCCCTCATTTAATTCCGCGGCTCGCAGTTATTTTTACGCGGCGTCTTATATCCGCGCTCTCGACTCTTAGGCGGCGGCGACGGCGGGGGTGAGCGGGAGGGAGAGCGAAAGTTGAAACGCCGGGCGCGGGGATGAAAGTATCAATGTAAAGTGCTTTTATCGCTCTTTTATCGCGACAATAAAATAACCAAAAGTATATGAGAGGCAGAGGCGATGCCGGAAAATTGGAAAGAAGCGACAGTCCCGCGCGTGTGTGTGTGTGCGCGCGCGCTACGTGCAGCTGAAAAGTTCGCCACCCTCGCGCAATTTCGTTATCGCCGCAGCGACGACTGTTAGCTTGCCTGACTCTTCGCTCCTCTCTGCCGGTGGCACTTTTAGCCGAGGACGTCTCTCCCTCTCTGTGCTTTTTACGCTTTTTTGCTGAACTTTAGTCGCGGCGGTGCTCCAAGTAGGCGCAGTTTGACCTACAGACGCGGTGTATTTGGGAAAAATTCTGAATTTCAGATTATTTTATTACGTATGCTAAACTTATTTTCCGTAAATTATGTTGCGAGTTTTGCGAGGATGTTTATTCGAACGTCTGACGTGTTAACTGAATTTTGCAGACGGAGATGCATTTTAAAGTTACATTTATTAATTAAAATACATTTATTAATTAAAACACAAGTATGAAGAAACATATATTCCGAGGTGAAATTGAATAAAAGATGATACAACTTCTAAACACAATACAGCATTGTCAATTTAACTGAATTTTATACTGTCATACTTTACAATGGGTTAAGCATAAATAATTCGAAAATTATGTATACTTATAATACGCCGTATTTTTAGTTCGGAATAAAAAATATGACGATGGCGTATCACATAATGTACATTCGTCCGCTCTACTATACGGTGATTAACGCGCACGAATATAACTTCAACCCATTTCGGGGGGGGGGGCTGCTTTTATTCCCAATACGATGATCGAGCTAGATATATAGAGGAGGCTTTGCCTCCATTTGCCCGCGGCAGCGCTCGAAATTGACCCATTTTACCAAGTGTCCTTTAATACGGTGGCGCGGCGGTAATCCTTAAATGCAGCCGAAAACCAATAACTTTATACAAGTCATTTGCAGTACACTTGTTCGGGCTCCTCGCTTTTTACCCCCCCTCTCCGCTCCTCAGGATTTCCCCGACAAAAGCCCTAAAGCCGAACGAAGCGGAATTCTAGGGATGCTCGTCGGAGCTTATGCTCCGGGAAAGTAAATAATACCCGGGAGAGAGAGAGAGAGAGAGAGAGAGAGAGATGTAAAATTCCGATAATTCTTTCATTGCATAAATGCCATCCGAGCTGCCGATCGTCAGCGCATGAAAGCTCCGGGGGAAGTGGGGGAGAGGGTCGCGGGTATGAAACGTCGCGGAGATAAAAGGCGCCTGAATGCCTCCTTCTCTTGCCTCGGCGTATATTTGCCCGGAACACTCGGTGCGCTCGGCGCGCGCACAGCTCCTTATGTACATGAAGGGAAAAAAGCCATGACAATCGGGGGCACTTTACACTCGAGCTCTCTCTCTCTCTCTCTCCGGCAGCCGGAAAGCTCGCGAGCTCGCGAGCGATATTCGAGGAAAATGACGTGACCCAAATTCAGGGATCTTGATGGCGGCGGCGCGCCACCGGCAGAAAACGAATGCTATTATCTTAATTATTCGGCCGCCTCATCTGTCGATTTACCGTCGGATAGAGAAATTCAACGCGTCGCACGCATTTCACTCTTTATAATTGAGCGTGGAGCGGCCGCCGCCGTATACGTTCCGCGCCAGTCCCCCCTCCTCGGATGACTTTCAATTTCACGCGTCTAATTCCGAGCGCAAACCGTTTTGCGGTCGAGCCCGAATAACATCCCTATTTCGAGCCGCCCAATTAGGGGAGACAGATATATACTTTTTCTTCGCCTGCTATTCTTCCAGCCTCCTGTTCTACGATACTGTCTGGTCTGTGGCTGCTGGCCGTTTTGTTCCCTTCTACTTATTTTTCGGAAAATTAATCGCGAACTCTCGCGCTTCACTGCGTGACTCGCAGGCGTTTCCTCGTCGCGGAGCGCGCAAAAATTTGAATATCAACCTGGGCAGGACGCGAGGAAATTTCTGAAAAATTCTATTTTCGCGCCGTGCTTTAATACACGAGCCGCTAAAATAACAATGTTTACGCTGCTAAAGGAGCTTTTTGAACTATAAAAGCAACGACGCGCGAGGTCTGCTTTTTTTACTAAATAACAAAAAGCGGCGTTCAATTACAGAGCGATACCGTAGACCTTTCGAGCGACCTGCCCGCTCCGTAATTTCTATAATACTTGAAAAAGTACGAGAGTTACCTTCGAAAATAATAGCGCTCGAGCGCACTCGCACAGGGATATTCGAAAGTATTGGTCTTTGAGCGCAGTAAGGAAGGCGAACTTTGACAATTCGACCGGTCGCTTAGCGGAAACAAACGCGGCGAATCGTAATGATAAACGCGGCGGTGAATTTCGAAAAAAGAGCTGGGGTAATCTCGCAAAAACCGGCACTTTGTATTTTACAAGCGAGCCCCGCGTCGACATAAAGTTCGCTCGTAAAAGCCCCGACGCTCTCTCTCTCTCTCTCTCTCCCTCGGCGCGGCAAGTTGTTTTTCTTTTTGCAAAATCAATGAGCGAGAGGCGGGCTGGGCTTTGGGGAAGAGTTTGCGCGCGCTCCTCGCGGGTAAAATTTTGCGGCCCGAATCGTCGAAGGGATAATAATTTATCGATCGGGCAGCGCGCGCGCGCGCGCGGTTATTTCGGGCGGCTCTCGGGGGCCGCGCGGGGGTTAAAACTATTACAAAATATATAATAAAAGATTCGGCCCGGCGATAGCGCGGCGCGGGCTCCCGGCGCGCAGCTGTACGCTTTAAACCTATTATCCTAAAACTGTTATCTTAAGCGCATTAGGTTATGGAAATATCTTTTAATCGCTTTTGCGCAGACAATCCTATATTTTACTAATCTATTAGGGGCTATAAAGGAATTTTAACGTCTTTGTTTGTAAAGCTCGAGAGGATTTAATTGACTTCTTGGCCGAACTTGCCGAGCCAAGCCGGGAGAGAGAGTGCCGCCTTTTCAAGTCGTTATATCTCCGTTCGACGGAGTATTTTTCCTTCTCGGCTTATACGGATCGACCCAATTACGCGAAATTTCTGTATCGATTATCGAGCGAATAATAAATGTATATATATATGTGTGTGGTATACGACAATTTTTCACGAAACTTCCTTCCTTATCTAATCCAGGTCGAATCTGAACCTCCCGAATGAAATGACATCCATATTTCTCGGAATATTAACCCAGAAACCCATAGCGAGAGAGAGAGGGAGAGCGAAAAACTGTCCCTGAAAACTTGGGCAATAACCGGTGAGAATTTAGAGGCGCGTGGCTATCGGCTCTTAGCTCGAACGCAAAAAAAATTTCCCCCGCTTCTGTTTTAGAATACTTTTTTTCTGCCTTCGTGGAGCTTTATCGCGTAAACTACGGCACACGGAGAAAAGAGAGGGAATCGTGAGCATACGCCGCAGAGTCGCGTGTTTTCCAACAACATTGTTACAAACGCTCATTCTCTCCCTCGCGCCCCATTCAGGCTCTATAACCATTGTCAGCGCGGAGAGAGAGAGAGAGAAAGGCCCGAAAAGAAAAGAAAAAGTACGCGCGACGAAATCAAAATGTCGCGCCGCCGCCACCGACGCCGCCACGCGCCCAGACAAAACGCCAAAGCAAAACGTTTTCGCGGCTCCCTCTCCTCTCTCTCTCTCTCTCTCTCTGCACACGGACACGTACTTGCATTCAAGCAGTTTGATATATTTTTCCGAATAAAAACCGCTCTTACAATGGCAATCCGCGCCTACTTTTCCCCTTTTTCAGTTTCATATATATGTATATACGCGCCTTTTGTTCCGGATAATACTTTTGCGTTAATTAAATTAAAAATGCAAAATTTGTTTAAAAAACTTATTTCGAGCTCCCGCACTTGGGAAGAACGTTGCTTTGTCTCAGACGCAATTCGCTCGGCCCGAGGTAAATATGTTACTCAAAACTTTGCTCGTCTCATTATAATTTAGAAAATTTTTGCAAAAAAATCCCTCCGTTCAGAGTCCCGCTCGGAATATTACCATTTCATTAACAGGCCGCCCACCGAACGGACAGTCAATTTCCCCCCCACCGGCATAATAGGCCGGCGAAGAATTCCTGGCTCCCATCAAGCACGGCTGAACGATCCTCGAGAAAGCGCAATTCGATGAAAACTCGGTATAATAACTCAGTCGGCGAAAGAGCCGTCAATAATAGCCGACGTCTCCATCCAGCTTGACTAAGCAGTTAACCGTCCCGGAATCGGGGAAAGAAAATAGAGTCCAAGCCCGAGGGGTGGGACGCGCAACCTGTTTTTCCGAATAAGACACAGACACACACAGGGCAGAGAGAGAGCGGTGCACCCCATCATATCCTTCTGCGATTCCCCTCCCCCCGTTTACACGAGAATATTGATCAGAGCCTGACGTGTGTCTCTCTCTCTGACTTTAGGGCGCGGACTGCAGCAAAAGCGTCTGCCCGGTGCTCTGCTCGAACCACGGACAATACGGCGGCGGCATGTGCCACTGCGAGGACGGCTGGAAGGGCTCCGAGTGCGACATTCCGCTCGGCGACTGCCAAGTTCCCGACTGCAATCAGCACGGACAATGCGTTCGAGGCTCCTGCGTCTGCAACCCCGGCTGGAAGGGCGACTTCTGCTCCGAGCGTGAGTATAATTTATCCGCGGTGCGGAGAGGGGGGGGGGGGGAGAAAAGGACGCCTTTTTCCAGAGGGCATAAATTGGCCGAAGGAGAGAGAGAGAGAGCCCGGGAGCCAATGCATACTAATTCGCCGATTATTAATGCGGCCGGGAGGAGAGGCGAGTCCGAAGTCATCGGCCGAGATTTTAATACCCCGCTGCGGACCGCGGCACGTGTGCGGCCTCGGCGAATGCGATCTCTTTTGCGCCGCTTGAATTAAGCGCGGGGGGGCCCGCGACGTCGAATATAATTTTTGGCCTCCCGCTGATTTTACGTACCGGCGGATTTCTGTTTAAATATGTTACGCGGAAAAACATTTCGTTTTCCGAGTACAACTAAGACCGCCGGGCTGTTAATGTATTCCCGGAAAATTATCCTCGTTTTTCTCTCTCTCTCTCGATATATTTATGCTCGTTATTCAAATTTCGAGACGAGCGAATTTCGCGCTTCTCATTAAACTTTTGCATACAATTCTCCTGCGGGAGCGTCTCGAATGACACGCGCCGGGTGTATAATACAAAACAGTATAATAAAACGCTAATAAACGCGAGAATCGATACTCGGTTATTAAACGAGAGGAGAACGCGGCGGAGAGCTCCGCGCGAAAGGTTAGCCTTACATGCAAATCAGCCGTGGGAACGCGAACCGCCCCGGCTACTCTTTGGCAAAATACAACTCGCCGTTTGTTGTTCTTTCGTTAATGGAAGAACGACAGAGGGAGAGAGATAGAGAGAGAACCGCGCATTTGACGGCATAAATCCAGCGGCGGCCCGATTGTTTTCCTTTAATTCGCATATGGATTTACGATTTGAATTGTTTATCGCAACGGCATGCACGACATCGTCGCTGATATATCCTGGCGGGCGCGTCATTCGGGCGATCTGCCTATGCGGGTAATCAGAATTTGGTATTAACAAGTGCAGGTAGGCGCCGATGGAAATGTAATAAAAGCAAGCCCGGGCTCTCCGGCCTTTGATTTTTCGAGCCCGTCTGCGATTGCGGAAACGTTCATTTTCCTGGGTTTAATTACAATTTTGTTAAAATTCGCGGAATTGAAATCGATCGGGTTAGCGGCTAAAATGCGAAATAAGGTCACTTTGGTCTAAAAGAAAATCCTGACGTTCGGTTTGAATATTTTAACGCGACGTTATAAATAAATCGTCTTTTACGTAAGCGTCCGTAGAAAAAATGTTACTGTTTTTATTATGCAGCACTAGAATTATTTCTGCAGCATAAAACAAAACTATGATCCGGTTTCCTTTTGTCTTTGATCCAATAAGGTTCGATCGAATTTTTCGGATTCTTCTTAAATCAAAAATAGCTTAACGGACACTTTTGTATCTAACGAGAGTGTAATGCGTTTTCAAAGACAAAAATGGCGACTTAAATAAAGTTACTTCCGAAGAAATTCCGCTGCTAATGACTGTGCTTCAAAATTGCCCGAGGATACAATGGACCATTGTGCTACTTTTCAGTTCTGATTCGAGAAAATTAATAATCTCATAAAATCCGCTCACGTTTTTCAAAAATGAAACTCTATAAAACGATTTCATTTCCCGATTAATTATACTTCGCCTATAAGAAAACTAAAAAAAAAAACCCACGCTTCCCAAAGAACATCAGATCTAACGATTCGCCCCCCTCTGAATATTTCCGAATCCACCACAGCGGACTGCCCGGACCCGAACTGCGGCGGTCACGGAGCCTGCGTCGCCGGCAAGTGCTACTGCAAGGCCGGCTGGCAGGGCGAGCGCTGCGACCAGGTGGACCAGAAGGTGTACGAGTGCCTGCCCGGCTGCTCCGAGCACGGCACCTACGACCTCGAGACAGCCTCCTGCGCCTGCGAGGAGCACTGGACCGGCGTCGACTGCTCGCAGCCAAGCTGCGGACTCGACTGCGGACCACACGGCACCTGCGAGAAGGGACGCTGCAAGTGAGTGCGAACGATAAATAACGCTCGAGTCAACGAAATATATGAATGGAGCTTTATGGCTGGCTGCTGGTTGATGAAAGTTTCAATCCCGCAGTCTAATTTTAGCTCGAGCTCGCGGGAGAAAGTACGAATTTTCAACGAAATAAATCTAAATTAATGCTATTGACCGAATCGCTTATACAAATCCGGGGTGATTGCCTCTCGGCGCTCTCTGAATTTTTAAAAACAGAAGTTTTTAGCCCGCTCAATCTTTCAACGCGACTGACTTCCGCGGATTAATTGAATCACCGAAACTCGCTCTCCCGTTTCCACCTCGACGAGAGGCTGGTTTATTTTTCGCTGCCTAATTAATTCGATATGAAACATAATCAATCAAGGCAATATAAACTTTTTTAACCCGGCAATTATACACGCGCCGCGAGAGCACGGAAATTAGCCCCCGGAACGCGTATCGGCCGCGGCGCAAAAAAAAAGCGCTTTCATTATATAATAACTCTTCGATTTTTAATCGCGTCGCAGGTGCCACGATAATTGGACGGGAACCAAGTGCGATCAGAAGCCGTGCGATCCGCGCTGCGCGGAACACGGACAGTGCAGGAACGGCACTTGCGTCTGCAGCCAAGGATGGAACGGAAAACACTGCACGCTGCGTAAGTCTCCGAGAGCCACTTTTTTCCTTTCAGATTAACTGGAGAGAGCTCACTTTTTTAATTAAAACCGCGAAAAAAACGGCGAACCGCTGTAATGCGCGATAATTTTTCGGTACGGCGCAATTTTTGTCCTGTAATTTTTTTTAACGATTTTTGGCTAAATTAAAATCATAGATCAAAGTTGAAAAAATAAACTCCGAGTTTTCAATCTAACGAAGCTGGATTTTTGTTCCCGTACATTTTTCGAGTTATCAAAAGCGTTTTCACTTTGAGCGATCAAGTAAATTGCAAAAATAAAACGAATCCCAACTGCTGTTTTTTTCCCTCGAAACAACACACTTCTCCCAAGACAATCCGAAAAGCCCCATTAAGGTTCATCAAGAAAGAGCTTTTCCCCGTCGAAAAAAAAAAGAGAGAGAAAAAAAGAGAACAAACAAGAGCACAACGCTCGCATCGAGCGCTTCAGCCCGCCATCAAACCGGTTGGCTCTCGAAAAAAGTCACGCATCCTTACAAAACGAAGCACTTTGCAAAGTGAAACAATTAACGGGGCAGCGGCAGCAGCAGCGGCGGCGGCGGCGGCGGCGGCAGCGGCTTTGGGAGAGGATGGAGAGAGAGACTACAGCCTGTAAATTTTCCTTTCAGCGGGCTGCGAGAATAAATGCAGCGGACACGGCTCGTGCACGCCCGTCGGCGGCGAGTCCAGCTGCGAGTGCGTGTTCGGCTGGGCTGGCAGGGACTGCAGCATCCAGCTCGAAACGGTGTGCGACGACGAGATCGACAACGACGGCGGTGAGATAATAAAATAAATTGCACTTCGATAACTGCGCGCGAGTGGCGCGCCTCTCTATCTCTCTCTCTCTCTATCTCTGTCGCGTCTGATGCGCGACGGTGCGGCTAAAAACTTGCCGAGGCTCCGTCATCGCGATGGATATACGCTCTTGCGGCCTTTTTCTTTTTTTTTTTGGCGATAATAATGAAGCTTTATTTATTTCCGACTCGTAAAGTGCCGCGTGATGAATTTTTATTTATTGACTGGCCGCGGCTGTGTATTGGCAAATGAAAAGGCGATTACTGCTCCCCTTTTTAGAATCGAAATGAGCGCGTTGACCTCGTTCGCTTGTACCTTTTTTAAAAAAGATAATTTCAGGTTACTCGCACGGACGTTAATTAATAACATTATCGATTTGAAATTTTAACTCATTTATAATAATTATACTTATAAATGAATATTTTAAAATAATTATTATAAATGAATATTTAAAATTTCAGCATTCGAATGCGCATTTACGTAATCTACTTTTGCGTGGCAGTTTTTGAATTTATCCAATTATATCTTTTGAGCGCGCACTTCATCCGTAGTGTACGATTAATTTTTGAGAGCTTAGTAAAATTGCATTACGGTATTGCCGTGTACAACATTGATGATAAATAAAGTTCCTCTATTTACGCGCTTATCAAATTACGGAGCCATTAAATCAATCGATAAATTGAAATGTCTCTCGTTTTATGATTATTCTACATTTACTTTTATAGAAGCATAGAGCTTGTTTTTTTTTTTTATTTTTATACGCGGTGACCTTTTCACTCTTGCCATATTCCGATTGTTTTATTGTATACTTGATGGTCGTCAATATTGCAATATTTACATTGTATAGCCTCCTTCTCGAGCAGCGTAAAAATGGACAAGACCCATTTAGCTTTATTATTATTTTTTTTTATGAAAAAGTGCTCGCGCAATAAACGCGTCCTATAATAACTTGATTGTCACTAAACCGTCAGCGGTGAATTTATCGAATTATTAACAGTTTCGTTGTTTATTGATTAATGGCTCGTCGAAAATAAATAAAGTTGTTGTAAAATTAAGATAAATCAATTCCCGCCCCGATTCAGACGTTTTATAGTTTTCTAAGTGGGAAATCACGAATCATCATTAAATCCAATTGAAGTTAGTTTACTCACAGTACGAGCCCGAAAATTAATCTTTTGTAGTCTCGGCGAACGATAAAGTTTTATGTGCACGAGATCACGAAACTCCCTTCGCATCGATTTATTCTCCGCGTTCCAAAACGGGACAAAAGGGGGGCAAAAAAAATAGCAATCCGAAACCGTGGCATCATTATTCCGCTTAGAAGGGAAAATCTAATAAACAAACAATTGGGACGCAATTTACCCGGGAGACAGAGAAGAGAAGCACTTCTTAGCCGTGCTCCGGCGAGCGCAAAGCGAGAGAGAGAGAGAGAGAGAGAGAGAGAGAGAGAGAGAGAGAGAGAGCAGAGCGAGAGAGATAGAGAGAGAGAGAGAGAGAAAAGCCAGAGAGAAAAAGCGAATTGTTCCGTGTGACGCAGATGGGACGAAGGATTGCGCGGACAGCGAGTGCTGCTCGCAGCCCGTCTGCTCGGAGCACTTGATGTGCATCGCCAGCAAGGACCCGGTCGAGGTCCTACTTCGGAAGCAGCCGCCGAGCGTCACGGCGACGTTCTATCAGCGAGTTAAGTTCCTCATTGAGGAGAACAGCGTGCAGAGCTACACCCGCATGGACGAGTACAGCGAGAGGTAAGGAGACGCCAATTCACTCCGTAATTTAAGTCGAGCGCCATTCGCGGAGCGAACGTCGTCGTCGTCGTCGTCGTCCTCGTCGACCGGTAAGAGGGGGGCCACCCGAGGAAAGGCACAGCCTTCCTTCCGCGAGCGCCCCCTTTGTGCATTTATTAAATTAATCCGAACTATGCGGGTTTATTCGCAAACAGACACGGCCCGCGGAGAGGAGGGGCGAGAAGGGACGACGACGACGACGACGACGACGGCCGACGGGGAAAGAAAAGAAAGGAGAAATTTTAATCAAAGTCTAGAGTTTTAGTCGGCGAAGTAAAATTAAGAAAAAAACGAGAAGACCGGGGAGAGAGGAGATGTGCGCGCAAGAAAGAAAAGCAGGAGGCCGGAGAACGACGCATATAACTCCATCCCGCTCTCCTCCTTTTTTTCTTCTTTTTTTCCCCGGCTATCTTAAGATATATACGTACCTTAAGCCATAGCAAATAATGTTGCATGCATATTTACATTATGAATATATACATAGGTTTAGGCGAGGTGGTCGATCGGCCTTCTACTCGGAACGAAATCAAAACCTTGTTTTCCAAAGTTAATTATTCGCGAGGCCGAGGAACTCTTCTCAATGCTCGATGCGCAAAAATATTTTTCTCCCTCGGAGAAGTTTGAATGGGGGCCGCGGCAAACGCTGATATTCATAAGAAAATTAGCCCTAGACGTATACCATCTCGCGAGGGCAAAGCTCCCCTTTCATGCTCGCGGGACGAGTAGAAAAGATCGGCCATCGTCGAAACGTGAATGATAAGAAAAGCAGTCTTTCAACTGAAGAGAAGACAGGCTGCGCGACAGAAATTAAGAATGAGAGGGAAGAGAGAAGGAAAGAAGTCCCCCCCAATCTGTTTCATTAAATGCAAAGTGGAGATTTAGCATACGCCAAGTAGAAAAAAAAAAGAAAAAATTTCCCGGCGTACATATATATATGAAATAGCGAAAAAAGGAAGCGGAGGTGGGGGGGAATCTTCGCCGACCCCGCCGAAAAAAAGAGAAAGATAAAAAAAAAAGGAAAAAAAAAAGAAGCCCTCTTTGAGCCTTCCTCAGCTCCTTGTGTATCACCTCCCCCCATCTTACCCTCCCACGAATGCCAGAAGCACTGAAATCACCTCGGAAGTGCGCCCGATCAAAGGACCCGCCGCGCGCTATTTGCTCTTCCGTTTCTCCCTCCCCGAGGCGAGGGATGTCCAGGCGACGTGGCCTACCCTCCCTCCTCTCGAAAATTCACGGGAAATTCGCCCCGGCGAAATTAACCCGCTTTGCGACTTTTAACTTTTCGGCCGGGGCCCCGGGAATCGGGAATCGCGCGCGAGCTGCATACGCGATAACGTCTCTCGTCTATCCTCGCAGCTCGTGTTTGCTCGCCATGATTAAAGAAAGCCGAGCGCGCGGCTTTTTATTTCCAAGCATAATATCGCCGGGCGGGCAGCTTTAACTCAACTCGGAGGATGCTTTTCCATTACGGCATTCTTAGCGCTCTCGCTGTTTATTTAAACGCCGGTATAAAGATTGTAAGACTACTTCGCCTCTCGGCGAGGAGGCGCGCCGCGGATCGATCTCCTCTCTTAGCTTCCGCGAGGAACGTTAAACTCCGGTGAGCGCGGCGCGGGGAAGAGAGAAATAAAGGTACATAAAAATTTCATTACGACCGCGCGGCAGTCGGAAAATGAAAGCTCGGGCTTTCAAACGGGCTGCGGACTGAAGCCCCCAACGCACAAAGTTCGTTTCATCATTTGCGCGGCGCGGCGCGACGCGGCGCTTAGGCGAGGTGTGAGAAGCTGCAAAATTCTCGGAAAGTGCCTCTGGTGTTCGCGGGGTTCGTGTTCGTTGTCTAGTGTTGCTCTTTTGTGTATAACCCACCTGACCTAAAACCTCAACGCCCCTTCTCATCTGAGCCCAAAGTGGCCTACTAGCGGGACTTTTAAAAAAGAAAAATCAAAGGATCTTACAAAGTAAACAGAGTATATACTTTTTCACAGTTTCTTACGTAGCATTTGTTCAATTTCTTGTGGCAACTGACGTTTATGACGCTTTTAGAGTCAGTAATTTTTAAACTTGCTGTTTTTTTTTTCCAATGTAATACTTTCTATTCAATCGTTCGATTCTCTTTACTGTTAAATATTCAACATTTTAAAGCTTTTCCAGAGTTTTTAGTTGTGTTAATATTTCAAAGTTATGAGAGTTGCCCAAAACTTACTTTTCAAAGTATCTACATGAAGTGACGTCAAAAGCATCACAAACGCTTTTAGAACATTAAAGCATCAGGAGCTTCAAACTGAAACTAAATAAAAAAAGAAATCTCTTATACTACCGTAAGATAACCATAACTAATTGTCAAGATAAATCCATCAAATCCATCGTCATCTTTTAATAAATTTTATTTCACTGCATAAAAAGCTTTCAAAGCAAATCTCAAAGTGCGTTCATCTTAAAAAAAACTGAAAATCCATTCGCCAATCCATTTTAAGAAAATTTTTAAAAATTCGAAAGAAAAGCATAAAATCTCCAAATCGGTGTAGCAGCAGTGCAACAAGAGAAAAAGCAGTTAATTCCGACTAATTCAATAGGTTTTTGAAAAATGTATACACCTCGCCGGCAGTCTTTCACGCGAACGGCACTGGAAATAACAAAAAAATCCCGGGCTCGGCTTTAGTTTCAGTTTCGAAGCTCCGCACGCAGATCCAAATCAAAAGTTTCAAAAAAAAAAAAGAAAAAAAAACTTAAAAAAAAAATGGAAGCATTATACAAAAGCGACGAGGAGCGAAAAGAAATCGAAAAAAAGCATTCCATAAACAAACATGGTAAACTTCCATATATGTGCAAAAAGCAGCAACAAACAAAAAGAAAAAAAAAGTGAAAAAAAAAAGAGTAGAGGGTGACGACGACGCACGAATCAGGACGCTGCCCGCAGGCCTCTATCTCTCTTTACACTTGCCGCGCGGGGGAGGGTTACGAGGGGGTGGGAGGGGCCGACAGTTTGGCAAAGTTGCTTGCGCGCATAACGGCGCGCTAATACGGAGAAAGGCTCGGGCTTTGCGGGCCACTGTCGTGATTCGAGCGTCGCCGCCGTTATATACTACTACTACTAACTTACTACTGCCGCCGTATATGGTTGACACAAGTTTGAAATTTGCCGGCGCGCGCGTTTGTTATCAGTCCCCGGGCTGCGGGCCCTCTCTAGTCCGCAAGTTTATTAAGACGGCAGCGCGGGAAACAGTTAATTCCTCATTTGTTTGCTCATGGACACGCGCGGCCCGATTGACAATGTAACTATACGTGTATATATATCGTTGCACCGCCGCGGGGTGAGAGAAGCTGCGACGCGCGCGGCCCGCTGTGGATGATTGTGTCCGAAGTTCCTTCGTTACGAGGCCGCGGGGCTGGCCAAGATTATTTTTACTGCTGCAGCTCTCGGGGCTTTATGCGCGGCCGCAGGTATTGCAGGGCTACGCTGTAATGAGTTTATTTATTAGGCCGTAAACGCCGAGATTCTCTCTTCGGGGGTAGTGCTTTTCATTACTTTCCGACTTCGTTCTATTTTTTTTTATCTTCGTTTTTCGACCTGCGTAATTCGTCCGTATTTCGGTACGTTTCGTTTTTTTGGTTTCGTTTTTTTCATGTGCTAACGTATGATATTATCTCCTTTGTACTGTCTTTTTTGCCTCGTGGGGGTGTGAAAGCTGATTGCTGAAAATAACTTTTCCATTTGAATATGAGCATTCTGCACAACACGATTTTTCCATTTTCTTCGCTCTTAAATATTGCCAGGAAGAATCAAGTTTTTAGAGTCAATTTTTTTTATTACACTTTCACATCCTTCGAAGAAGGCAATATGTTTCTAATTCAATCTGTTTTCGTCCACAAAGATACTTTTTTCACAAAAAATATTTTTAATTTCTTTTTTTTTTTTTTTTTTAGCAAAATGGAAGCTTTTAAATATACAATGACGCGAAACTTAGTTCGAATCTTTTTTCTCAAGTCTAAAAAATAAAGTTGAATTTGAAAAAAAAAAGAAAAATTAAAGTCAAAACAAGAACATCACCATAGTTTGCTCTCACAAAAATATTAAGTGTTACAACTAACCAATGTGTCCGTGCCTCAAGACCCAAATAAAAAAAAAAAGCTGAAATAATAAAGTTTTATCGAGCAACAGCAACAACGCAATCACAAACTCTCTGTGTATGTTGTGTAATTTCCAACTTGTGTCCGTCATACACGTTTTAACCACTCTATGTTGTACGAGTCTGTGAGTGAGTCCGTTCATGCGTGCATCTGTGATAATGGCCTGAATGTGCGAGTGATCTTGAAATTTGTGTGTATGTCTACGTCTAATGTTTCTGTATTTTGGCCCCGAGCGAAACTGCGCGCGAACTATATCCTCCTCGGGAAGCGGGAGCAGCTTCCCCTTTCGCCGCATCGCGCGCGTCCTCTCTCCTTTGTCGCCGAAGGAGAAAGAGAGAGAGAGAGAGAGAGAGAAAAAAAAAACAGGCAGGCCCGTTTCGCCGCAGAGTCGCTCGGGGTCGCAAAACGTGGGTTCTGTGACCGTGGTAACGCCCTTTCTTCTCGTTGGTTTTCTCCCACACGTAGTGCGTTCTGGAGTTCCTTTGAACCGCGGTAAGTTGCAGCTCAGCTCTCGCTAATCGTTTATATCCAGCCAAACAAACCATTACTTTAAAAAAAAAAAAAAAAAAACAACCATTCATCAATTTGCTCGTCGCTCGATTCTCATTTAAACATTATGTGTAATACTTCTATTTTGTTTACTCTTTCGTTTCACCTTTTTATCACGCATATATTTCTTATACGAATTTTATTTTCAACCTCACACCATGTACAATTAAAAAAAAAAAAGGACTTTCACCTTTGTTTCTTTGTTCGCCTCGGTTCTGTTCAGTTTTTCTCTTGCTTTGATTTCCCTCCCCGCCGCAGGGGGAGGGGAAAATATGTTTCCTTTTCGTTTCCAATTATCAATCGTAAACAAGCCGCGTCAATCGACAATGATGTCAAGCCAGCCTCTGCCTTTTGGCGAACTCTGCACTTTACGCAGAGATTTCCAGGAATATCTCTCATTGACTTTCGACCTGTCGAACGTTGAAAAAAAAAACTCCATTATCGATTACGCGCGTTGCTTACGATTAATTTTTCACATTAATCATCCATCACCATTGTGCGCTGTTATGTTTAATAATAAGTCATTTCTGCTTGTTAATCGTCTCACCTTTCCACTCTCCTTTTTTATGTTCTTTCTCGACGATACTTGATTCTCGCTGATTATATTCAGTTTTTTTCAAGTAATCCACCTCTGGCTTAAACTCGAAAAACGAACTTGTTGAAATGCAGTTTTTCACGCTCTTTTTAACGCACCGATTATAAAGTTTATATCTCGAGCCTACATCACCGCGGGTCAAGTATCGGCAAACTATCTGTCACGTTATAATAATTGTAAGTCATGTATCACGCAATTTTTACAACCCATCCTATTTGTTAATTTATCTGTGGTATGTCGTCAGATTGTTGTTTTGTTATGTCTTGTCTTCTTGCCATTTAGTATTACGTTTACTTAAATCCTGTTATCACAGTATGCCTTACATGCCATAACGACGATCTATGCATACATTCTTGATCAGGCTTGTGTTCGTTATATTGCCAGGCTTGCACTCACGTATACATGTCACCTTTTGTCAAACTACAAAACGTGTTTAAAGTCCCATTTGTCTGAACAGCAGTCAGTGAATCGTCCTATATATAAATAATAATACATTTTCTTTTTGTTTATCATTCACACAACGCCTTTACGTATTATTTCATCGCGAAGCAACGAATCCGTATGTGCTAATAACAAAGAGTCGAATCTTTTCCAAATTAACAAAGTATTGATTTTTCACATAAAAAAAAAAGAAAAAAACAATTGAGAGAGATACGATAAAGTCAATAAAAGCAAATACAAAAGTATCAAATGAAAGAGAAAAAAAAACGATAAATAACTAATTAGCAATAGAATCAAAAATCTAAATCAGAGAGAAAAAAAAATACTGTGTCAGATTAGCCGACACACGAATCACCCGGAAAAGAAGAGTCCCGTGAAAATCCCTGCCCACTTGTCTGCGTCTAAAAATGTGCCTTCTTCAAGCCCGTCCCGTTGACCACTTCAAAATGAAAAAATCCAACAGAAAACCCTGTGTCTCGTCTTTTATCCTCAACTTATCCAACATCCAGTCTAAACAATTACTCTGCAAGCTCGCCACCCCCCCGAAACGTCCGTCATTCCAAGGTCCGTTCGACACTTGATTAAAGCGAAAACTTTTCTCGACACCTCGAAAGAGAGAGAGAGAGAGAGAGAGGAGATGATAAAAAAGAAGCAAGACGGACGGATATAAAGATGTAGAGACAGAGAGATATAAAGAGAAAGAGGGAGGAAGGAGATGTATCATGATACATCTCTTTGACAGATAAGGAAAGATTAAGAGAGATCAAAATGAAAGGAGACGAGAAAAGAACGGTATATTGATAGCTTGTCGGTGGAAGACTCGCGCGATTCTCGTACGTTTGAAAAATAGAGATGAGATTTGAAGGAGAGAAAAGCAGCTTACCTAAAACCGCAAACCTCTCTCCGAGCGCGCGGCCACGTTTATTTATATACTTTCGTTTTTTTTTTTGTTTTTTTTTTTATTTTGTTACTTTCGAACTTTTTATTTGTTGTTAGGAAATGTTAAGGAAGTACGGGCGCATTGCATGCATTATATAAGATTATTTATGGAATATATATCTCTATGTATACCGATCGATATACCTGTTCGCGCGCACAAGAAACATTTTTATTTGCAAAATTTTCCGGCCGTCACAGGCCGAGAAATTCTGTAAATCTGGGTGATATGCACGCCTCTTTAATTGTACCTTTTCACGCTGCGAAGCAATGAAAACGAAAGGTAGGTCAGTAACCATTTCATTAACGATTTATCGCCGAGCGGCCTTTTGTTTTCTTTTTAGTCCTTTAGCGCAGTTTTAAACGATATATATATAGATGAACGTGCTCTTTTAAGCGAGGGTACAAGTAATTTTAGCATACATATTACCTGATCGTCCGCTGCAAATGTTTCTTCCGCAACGACAGAGATATCCTGCGAGGCCGAATAAATTGTC
Organism: Ormyrus pomaceus; assembly: GCA_900474385.1. Taxonomy (NCBI): domain Eukaryota; kingdom Metazoa; phylum Arthropoda; class Insecta; order Hymenoptera; family Ormyridae; genus Ormyrus; species Ormyrus pomaceus. The sequence continues at coordinate 60,028 of UCOM01000274.1, forward strand.
TAATCGCCGTATATACTTCATTAACATTTCATCCTACTGGTATCATTTTTACTGTAAATTATATTATAGAATTTTAGTTCGTTTTCTCGCTTGATTCAGCTTAAAAAGTTTACTTTAACACGACGGAGCATCCAATTCCGAATGAAAATTGGATTTGATCGGCCGACAACAATCCAATTACGCGGGCCGCAAAATTATGATTCGCCGTGGAGAAGTGTGTGCGCGCGCGCGCGCCTCGTAATAAGGAATTCCAGGATCTCGATAAAAGTAAAAAATGATTCGTGAGCACTCCTGGCCTGTTAACAAGCTTCAGATGCTTATCGCAAATCACGCGTCATGTCGTAACTAATCGCTTTGAAATTCGTGCTTCCTGTACAGAAAAACGCGAGCTTTGTCGACGCTTAAAACTCGTTAAGAATTGGATGCTTCATCTCTTTTATAATATAATTTATTTATTAATTTTACCGCTAAGAGAAAAGAAAAAGAAAGAAAAGTCAACCGCGACCAAAAGACACGACGAGTCGCAGCCCAGTTTTCATTCTTTCGGCCGTAACGTCGAGTAGCTTTTTCAAAAGAACGTAAAACTAATCTAGCAAATCACGTTTATTTTTTCTTTACTAGGCTACACTTTTGCTTTAACGCGAGAACTAAAAAAAAATAAAAAAAAAACCCCAAATGCGATGTTCAAACGATGGGATGAACGAAAGCAAAGAGACTTTTTTACGAAAAAAAAAAAAAAAATCGACCTTCAGTCGTATAGATCAAGTTTGCGGCAAATCGTTCGAGACGAGTGCCAGGCTTGGAATAATAATAGTAAATACATTGCATCGAATCACTTGTCATTATCCCTCCAAACACAACTACACTCTCCAGCCCACACACGTCCAGACACGGAAAAGAAAAAGACACAGCCAAAATATACACACACTCCACACACACACACAATGATATGATTATGAATATGCATGAGTTCTACCTCATTAAATTTCGCCTCGAAGTAACAATGTAGTACTTTCGTTCTTATTAAACATATAAGTATATACCAATAACGAGACAGCTCTCGGAAAAGTGCGCTCTCTCGCCCGTCTTTGGGGCCTTATACCTGCTGAGCGCCGACCGATTCGCCGGTGGCTGCCTAATCGGGCGTCCGCTTCAGAGTCGCCCGCCGCCGCCGCCGAAAGAGAGACGGAGGACCAGCCTCTCCTGAATTTAATTCGGCATTTTACATTTCCGCATCGGACGCCTCGCTCTGCGTCCGCGTGTGTGGGAGTGAGAGAGAGAGAGGCAGCAGCAGCCGCAGCAGCAGCAACGCCGCCGCCGCCGCCGCCGCCACCGTCGCCGCCTCCGGCGCCCGAAGCTCCGTCGAATCGATCGGTGCACACAGGCCATACGGCGAGAGAGAGACCTTTTCAAAAGGGTAGTTAACTGCGAACTGCTGCTGCTCTGTCGCTTTTTTTTCATTATTATTATCCGCTTTCCTCTCTCTCCCTCTCGCTCGCTCTCTCTCTCTATTTTCCGCGCGCTTATTATTAAAGCGCAGTCGTTATATTGTTTTGCAATTGGATTTTTCCGTGCAAGAGAAAGAGAGAGAGAAACGAAGAGAGAGAGAGAGAGAGTAAGAGAGGGAGGGAGGTGGACTCGTAGTTTGGCGGAGCGGTTAGTTACCCTTGGAAAACTCGATTAACGGAGGGAGAGATCGTCATATTTGCAATTTGTAACACAGCCGAGTTGCGGTGATGCGAGGCCAAGTGGTAACGGAGCAGGGACTCGGCATAATAGACGTCAGAGTTTCCGTATCCAAGGAGAAGAGGTTCGGCTTCACCCTGACCAGATTCGGCGGATGGTAAGTCCCTCGGCAAAAGTATAACCGGGACCCTCTCCTCGTCCTCTGAACGGCTAATTGAACCCGTAACAGGTTCGACATCCTCGTGAACGGCGGAGGCGCGGTGACGCTGCAGTTCCAGAGGAGCCCCTTCAAGCCGATAACGAGAACGCTTTTTGTGCCCTGGAATCAGATCGTACTCCTGTCGCCGGTGGTGCTCTGCGTCGACGAGGAGGGCGACTCCTTCAAGCCGATCAATCAACCGCCCGGCCCTGCCATCGGTAAATAAAACTTGTCCCCTTGTATAATAAAAAGTAGCCGACCCTCGGCAACTTCCAACGAGGAATATATCCACCTTGAGGAATATATCGCGAGCGGCGATCGAAAGCGAGCAAAAGGTTGAAATATCAATTGGAAATTGCCGGGGGGGAGACGGCCGTCGAAATCAAGCCGGCATTATCCGTCGGCGAACGAGGCCGTAATTCGGCGGAGAAATAACGGCGGGCGGGCCCCGTTTTTGCTAAGGTTTTGCAGGCTTCTCGGCGAATTTGTTCGACGAGCACGGACCCTGCATGGAACACGATCACGAAGCTCTTCGTCCAATAATCGTCGGCACATGGATGCCAGAAAAGGTTGGAGCCCTGCCAGGGAAAAGTCTTGTGTTCGCCGAGACTCAGGTTCGTCCGACTGCCTCTCTTACTTTTTTTTTTTTTTTTTTTTCTGCCACAATAACACTTTTCGCGGAGATTAATGGCCTTTATACGGGCTACAAAGTCCTGATAAGCTACTTGCATAATAATAAGACCCTTGCCCCGCTTCTCTCTCTTTTTTAGGATTGTTTCTGGCGGATTTCGAGAGCGACGACTATTTTTAAAAGTCCGCGGTCTCTCGCTCCGCGGATCCCCAGTCGCGGGGGGAGTGTCCAATTTGAAATAGCGTTTAGTTCGAGAGGCCGATTTATATACAAATTTATTCGCATATTTATCACCAAAATTTATAGCTTACAGCGCTATTCCATCTCGGAGAAAAAATTTATATTTGACTTTTTCCGTTCTTTTAATACTTGGTCATTTAGCTCGAGCTTTAATGCTATTATTCTTCATTAATAACGAATGAATGATTAAATTGATTTAATAAAGCCAATTTATCGGATATTTAATTCAACCAATTTAAAAAGCCTCGTATTTTTAATATCAGTTTCTTTATGCGCTTATAAATAACGTTATTTTGATAGAATGATCTGCCATCTAGTGAGTAATTATTAAAATGATATTTTTATCAGAGTTCCTTTTGCTGCATTCATACATACATATTTAATTCGTTGAATAATGAACATGGAAAACATGAAAAACATTTTATTTCTCCTTTCATAAATCGTTAAAAATATTTTTTTTTTTACCACACCCAGTATATTGACGAGATTATCTATTTTTTCCAGACACCAACAGTACTTAAAAGCCCTGTTCAATTTTCCCTTATTAAATTGAAAAATATCTAAAACAATTCGATTAAAAAAAAAAAAAACAAAGTTCTTTTTACAAATGTTAAAAAGCCAATAACGAAGGACCGAGTAGTCAAGTATAAAGAGTCACAGCACCTTTAAACCAGCCACTTAAAAAAAAATCTTTCGACCCTAGATTATTCAAGAGAGCATTTCCATCCCCGGCTCGAACCTCCACCTGATGTACCGCAGCAGCCAAGCCGCGGGCTACCTGTCGACGGTGAAGATGCAGCTGACCGGGCCGTTCATCCCGAAATCCCTGACCCACGTGCACGTTCACGTCGAGATCGAGGGCTCCCTGCACACGAAGACCTACGAGGCCGACCCCGAGCTCACGCACACCTTCGCCTGGAACAAGCGCAACGTCTACAAGCAGAAGGTCTACGGCATCGCCCAGGCGCGCATCTCCATCGGCTACCAGTACTCGAGCTGCGCCAACATAATCTGGGAGACCCAGACCGCCACCCTCCAAGGCTTCGACGTCGACATCTCGGACGTCGGCGGCTGGGGCCTCGACGTCCACCACCACTACAACTTCCACGAGGGCATCCTCCAGAAGGGCGACGGCTCCACCCTCCACTTCAAGCAGTACCCGCGCAAGGTCAACGTCGTCATGGGCACCGGCCAGAGGAGGGACCTCGTCGGCCAGAACTTCAACGGCCTCGCCAAGGACGCGCGCCTCCTGACCCCCGTCGCTCTGACCAGCGGCCCAGACGGCAGCATCTACGTCGGCGACTTTGATCTCGTCCGGCGCATCACGCCCGAGGGCAATGTTTACACGGTTCTCATTCTCAGGTATATACGGCGCTTTTGCTTACTTCGCCCACCGCTCGCGCTACCCCTTTTCCGAAGCGGAGAGCGCCGCTCGTGTTTAATTTCGCGTTATTTTTGTTTGCCGAGGGTGTTGGCCCCCCCGTCCTATACCCGGAGTCGCCCGAGAAACTCAAATAGGGAATATCATTCATTATTAAAGGGTTGCCGGAATTCAATTTTTCCTTTTCGGGGCTTCGGCTTATTTACTTTTCATTGTTTATTCTTCCTCGAGTATTAAAACCTATTGAAAGCTACTCACTTAACTCTCCTTCGGTAAGCTTTGCCATTACTTAAAGCTATTCATCAACTTGATTATTTATATCCAGTCTTTTGTAAACAACTTTAGAAACAGAATTTTTATAGAATTTTTATAAACAATTGTAAGCTGATTTTATTTTTTTAAATTTAATTTAACAAAAGAATTTTAAATTTCCGCGCTCTACTTTAATCGAAAAATATCGCAGTAATAAAAAGTTCAATTCCCCAAGTAACCCAAAAGTTCGAAATACCCAACTATTAAAAACAGCCGAACTAACCCTTGTAAATTAACGAAATCGTTTCTCCCCCCTGGATTTTCAGCGCGACTCAGGTCGCTTATCAATATTACCTCTGCGTGTCGCCTGCGGACGGCCACCTGTACATCAGCGACCCGGAGAAGCACCAGATCCTGCGCACCCTCACGCTCGAGCGCCAGGAGGTCAAGGATCCGAAGATAAATATCGAGGCGGTGGTAGGAAACGGCGAGCGCTGCATCCCCGGCGACGTCGGCCACTGCGGGGACGAGGGACCGGCCCAGCAGGCCAAGCTCGCTCATCCGAAAGGTGTGTAAAAACTAAATAATCAAACCCCCCCTCCTTTGATCCTCGCCCCCCCGTCCTCCGTTACGCCCCTCTGTATTTTTAATTCGGTCCTTTCTCTAATGGAACTCCCGGGCAATAAAGGTCACCCGCGTATATCGATCGATAATACTGTTTTTAAAAGCAGGGGGGAAAATTGGATACCGCTTCCTAATTGCCATCGCAGCTAAAAGACAGTCGTAGCGAAAAAGCCAATGAAATATCCGCAATGCTGTTTCGACGCAGTAAGTAGATTCATCGGCGATTCTCTCGCACGCGCGCAGAGAGAGAGCTGTAAATTCCCGCTAATCCCGCGCGCGCGACGATTGACGGGCCAAATCCGCGCGTCATTAGCACCTGAACTTTGAAAACCTGACAAAGCCCGGCCGGCGGATCGATAAAACATAATCCTAACCCAGTTTCCGCGTCCATATTCGGGGAGCGCCATAACTCCTCTGCATCGGCGACCAACGGGACCGATTCCGCGCAGGACTGATCTGAAAATTTCGGGCATTTCCCAGGCATCGTCATAGCGGCGGATAAAACAATGTTCATCGCCGACGGCACGAACATCCGTGCGGTCGATCCGAACGGCATAATTCACACTCTGGTCGGGCACCACGGCCACCACAACCACTGGTCGCCGGCGCCCTGCATCGGCGCGATACCCGCTCAGCAGGCGCAGCTGCAGTGGCCCACGGGCCTGACGCTCTCGCCCCTCGACGGCTCGCTCCACTTCATCGACGACCGACTCGTCCTCAAGCTCACCAGCGACCTCAAGGTGCGCGTCGTCGCCGGCATGCCGCTCCACTGCACGAGCAGCGCCAACAACGCCGAGCTCCAGAAGCCCCTGAATGCCTCCGCCGTCCAGGCCGCCACCAACAAGAAGATGGACGAGGTGCTCGGCTCGGTTCTCGCCGTGGCTTTCTCGCCCAACGGCGAGCTCTACATCGCCGCCAGGGACTCGCACCGCGTCAACGCGATCATCGTCGTCGACTCGGCGGGCAAGATGTCCCACTTCGCCGGCCAGCAGAGGGAGGACATGAGGGAGCAGTGCGAGTGCAACAATACCACTCCGAGCTCGAGCGACGCCGAGAACAACTGCGCCTGCACGGACGAGTCCAGCAGCACCGAGACCCTGCTCTCCTCCAACGCCAAGTTCACCTCGATCTCGGCCCTGACCGTGTCGCCGGACGGCGTCTTGCACGTCGCCGATCAGGGCAGCCTCCACATTCTCGCGCTCCAGCCTTATCTGCCGAATCACGACGACAGCGGCGAGTTCAACATTCCGTTCCCCCCGTCCAACGAGGTCTACGTCTTCAACAGGTAAGGGGAGCCGAGATCTTATCTGTAACGTCATTCGGAGATGCGTGTTTTTTTTTGTTGCGGCGGTGAAATGGTACTTTGGCTTTGTTTACCTGCCATTTAGATTTGGGGATAATGCAGCGCTGCCTCGTAATTTTCAGTTTCCTGTTTTCGGTAATTTATGAGATCGACTCGTGAATGTTAAAAGGCGAGCGGACACGAAATAACCTGACAATTAGTCAAATTTAAAATGCTGGAAATAATTCGGAGGAAAAGCGTGTTCCACGTTAAAGCTGATAAAAATTTTACAGAACATCGCTGCCCTTACTGTTAAGTTACTTTTGAATGAAATTGCAGGTTTATTATTTTATTTTGACTTAAAATTCTGCCTTCGCTTTACATCTGCATTAAAGTTTCAAAGGCTATTAAAATTTTACAATGTTAATTAGCCGCTATCCGTTTATAAAATTGAAATAATAAATGCAACAGATTAAGCTTTTAATATTTACGATGAAGAGCAGCATTGCTCGAGCTTTAATTTGAACTTCCAATTCCCCGGCAACTTTTACTTAGAAATACTCCCCACCGAGAATTGGCAATTGAAAGCACCAAAAGGGTATAAAATCCCATCCGCCGCGAAGTCTTTGGTTTTAAAGCCTGAAAAGTGGCCTCATCATCGAACTGTCACGAGCTCGATACACGAGAAACCTCGTCTGTTCTCTCTCTGCCTCAGATACGGACAGCACGTGGCGACGAAGGACCTGACGTCGGGCAAGACCCGCTACTCCTTCCTCTACAGCAAGAACACGAGCTTCGGCAAGCTGTCGACGGTGACGGATAGCGCGGGAAATAAGATACAGTTCTTGCGGGACTACAGCAACGCGGTGAACTCGATCGAGAACACCCAGGATCACAAGTCGGAGCTGAAGATATCGGGAGTCGGCTTCCTCGAGAAGCTGTCGGAGAAGGGACGCGCGGAAATTACGCTTGGATATGACAGCGACACGGGACTGCTGACGAGCAGATCAGGGGTGAGTTTGACTCTCTCGGCTGCAGCGCGCCTCTTCCTTTGTTCTTAAAATACATCTCTCTGCAGCTTCTCCCCACTTTTCGTCGAACTGATTGATCTCTTTGAGGATGTAACCCGATGTGCGCGTATATTGTCTGCAACCCGAGATGCGCTTTGAAAGAAAAGCGAGGGCTCGATAATTTGTCGATTCCTTTGCAGCTTTTAGACCCGCTGTAAGATAGAATGTTATAAGTTATCAAACACCGCGCATCGATCGAATAGCAGACTAGATTCATAAAATAGTTAGAAGTCATTTTTACGCTGGTACTTTATTTTACAAGGGTATATATCGCTGAGATATTGAATAAATTAAAGGCCGAGTTATAGTGCATTGCACGGCGAAACTTAAAGTTATTACTTTAAAACTCTGTTATTGCATATATATATAAAGTAGTTTTAGCAATTTATGAATCGCGTATAACTTTTCTTTGCTTTTGTTGAAATCCAATATACTAAGGCAGTTATTAATCCTTAACTCTTCGATCTCGATAACGAATACAATTATCCCATCATATAAGTGATAAGTCACTTTACTATTCTATAAATCCCAGCGGAATGATTATTACATTATGCAGAGAATTTGAGAAATTCCCTTATCTTTATCTTGTCGTACGAGCCTTTAGAGCTACGCACGAACTTTATAGGAATTTACGAGACGATAAAATGAAATACGGCGTTTCGGTTTATTATCGCGCGCTTCTCTTTTTTTCTTTCCAGGGGCGTGAAACTTACATATATAACTACGATGACCTGGGTCGGGTAACAGACGTCATTTTACCCACCGGAGAAAAAGTCAAGCTGACATCCGATCTCTCGACCGACGAAGGTCTCTCGGTTAAAGTGGCCGCCCCGTTGCAGGCTCTAAAACGCGGAGATAAGCAACGATTTATGGAGTTCAAGATGAGAAATGAACGCTCGAAGATGCTCACCATTACCGACGGTAAGTGCTGCTGTTTCCTCGCTGAATTCGAAAACCGACAAGTTCTCTCCGAGGGAACTTCTCGGGCGCGTCTTGTTGTGTGCGAATGCATCATTCCATTCTTCGAGCTTCCTATTCAAAATTTCCTTTTTCAATTTAACGATTTTTCATTCCTTCTCTTCGCGATAAATAAAGCGCATTTTACGAGCTTAACTTTAGCAATCAGTAAAGATTATTTACCAACTAAAACTGCGATTAATCTTCAATTCAAAACTAAAATAAAATATCGTATATTATAAATGTTTGTTTTAAAACAAAGTGAAATTATTTTAATTTGAAAGTAGAAAAATATATAATGTAAAAGGCTAAAATCTTACTTTATCCCGTGCACTTACTTGGATAAAAGAAAAAGCGCTTGCCCTAAAAATCCGTTCCTGGCTTTGTCCTTAGGTTCAATGGTGAAAAAGGCAACGGCATTCACAAACAGCACGCTCGAGGTAAACCTTCCGGGCGGCGGTAGGATCATAAGCGCGGCCATGATGAAGCATCCGCTGCTGAAAGCTTCCCTGCCAGTTGAGGCGGAAATGCTCCCGATGTGGAGCTATCAAGTGATGTCGCTCGGCGAGCTGACGAACGTCATGACGACAACGTACAATCTCGTCGGGGACGTCAGTACGCCGCAGCAGACATTGAATCGCGAGATCTGGGTGAATGAGTCGCGAATAATCAGCGTCGAATTCGAGCAGGCCTTCAGCAGGGAAACGTTCTACGACAAGTCCAGAGCGAAACTGCTCACCGTCACCTTCGATCCGGCGGGCCTTCCGCTCTTCTGGCAGCCGCACGTACACGGGCACAACCTCAGCATCAGCTACGACCGATTCAACCGCATTCAAAGCTGGAAATGGGGACCCTCCGACGAGTCCTACGTCTACGACGGCCAAGGACAGCTCGCCCAAATCACCAACAGCCAGGACGGCACCAAGATTTACACCTACAACAACCTCAACATTTTAACGAACATCACTCTGGCGAGTCAGCGGGTCTTCTCTTTGGAGTACGATAACGACGGAGGCTTGAAGCACATCATTCTGCCCTCCGGCACCAAGCACTCGTTCTCCTGTCAGGCTTCGCTTGGCTTCATGCGCGTGACTTACACTCCTCCGGGTAGCTCGCGGTGTTATCTGCAGCACTACAGCCACGAGGGTAACCTTCTGCAGACCGTCTTCCCGGGCGACGGGGCGAGGATCGTCTACCGCTACCATACCTCCGGACAATTGGCAGAAATCGTTCACGGCGACGGTAAGAGCGAGATGCGCTACACGGAAACCGGACTTCCCTCCGAGGTCATTCATTCGGAACGCGACGTCGAATACAAATGGGATTATCAGTACAGCGCAGGTTTACTCATCGAAGAGCGCATCGATTTTGGAGCTAAAACCGGTCTGAGCAACGCAAAGTTCACCTTCGACTACGACTCAAACTTCCGACTGATTGCCGTACAGGGTCGCATTGGAGGTCTCACTTTGCCGTCCCACATAATGTCGTACAGCCCCAAGACCGGCAATCTAGAACAAATCGGTCAGTTTAAGGTGTCGAGACCCCATCCGAACGAGACGACTGTCCACGACGGCACTGCCATTTTCTCAAGAACCACCGACATGCGATTCCTCGAGACGCAAATCACCGTCACCATTCACAACTTGGAAGTCTTCAGGATGGAGTTCACTCATGATTCGCGCGGTAGAATCAACCAGACCCGAACTTACACGAGGAACGTCGGTGTCAATACCTTCACCAACGTAAAGAACTATACCTGGGACTCGGACGGTCAACTCACAGGCGTCGAAGCGCAGGAACCCTGGGGCTTCCATTACGACCTCAACGGCAACATGCTGTCGCTGACGTACCGAGGCAATAACATACCGATGGAATATAACTCGATGGACAGGATCATCAAGTTCGGCGACGGTCTTTACAAGTACGATAACCGCGGTCTAGTCATACAAAACGCCCGCGAGGAACGCTTCAACTACAACGCGAAGGGTCTGCTTGTCCGAGCCACCAAGAGAGGAAGATTCGACGTTAGATATTACTACGACCATTTGGATCGACTATCTGCTAGGAAGGACAACTACGGCAACGTTACGCAATTCTTCTACAATAACCAGAAAAGGCCGTACGAGGTCAGCCAGATTTACAGCCCGCGAGACGGAAAACTCATGTCTCTGGTGTACGACGACAGAGGTCATTTGATCTACGCCCAGGTCTACCGACACAAATATTACATCGCCACGGATCAATGCGGCACGCCAATCATGATTTTCAATCAATACGGCGAGGGCATCAGGGAAATAATGAGATCCCCGTACGGACACATTGTCTACGACTCGAATCCGTACTTGTATTTGCCGGTCGACTTCTGCGGCGGTCTGCTTGATCAGGTGAGTTTTACAGAAATGAATATCGAAACTAAATTGCTCGTTATAATTATATATGTCAATGCCAATAAATTCACCCATTTCGTGCAGATAACGTCCCTGGTCCATATGCCAAATGGTAAAGTTTATGATCCGCTTATCGGTCAATGGATGTCGCCTCTTTGGGAGAACGTCCTCGATAGATTGCACAAACCAACACACCTGCACCTTTATCGGTTCAACGGTAATGATCCGATCGATGTCCGACGTTCGTCAAAGAATAATCTTCCTACAGGTAAGTTCATTAATGACTCGGTATATATTGTAATAAAAAACTCAATTAGAATTTTAACTCGGTTTAAAAACTCTATTCGACTCGGAGGAATAGTTTTCATTTTTAAACATCTTTTATATCTCCAATTGTCAATAATAAATTTGAATTTTTGTTACTTTATTCAAGACTGTCCTGTTATTAGACATGCATTCATTAAAAAATGAAAACGAAAACTAGATAAAATAATGAAATTGTTCTTTTTAACCGTTCTTTGCTAGATCACACAAGCTGGCTCGGACACCTCGGCTACGACCTCAGGAGCCTGGCACCTCAACTATTCCCCGACATTCTACCCAGCAGCTTAACGCCGCCGAAGCTTCAGCCCAGCAGCTCGATCTTCGGCAAGAAACGAGGCGTGAACAACCTCGGCGTGAACTCCGGCTTCCTGGCTTACATCTACCAAAGACACTCGAGCGACGCCGTTGGCCTCTCCGCGCCACCGCGTTCCGCTCTAAAGAAGGACAGCTCCGAGCTCATACCGCAACGTCTGGGCGCGGCGGCGGATCCACCCTTCGGCAAAGGCATCCTCGTGTCGCGCACGAAGAGCGGCCAGGCCGTCGTCTCCAGCGTACCCTCGGCCAATTCGATTTACAAGGACGTCTTCACGACGGTGTTCAACGAGTCGTACTTCCTGCCCTTCACGTTCGTCGTCCACAGCTCGCAGCAGGACGCGTTTTACTTCGTGAAGGAGGACTCGTGGCGCGCTCCCGACGATCAGGGACAGCTGAAGCGTCTCGGTGGCCAGGTTAACACCACCTTCCACGACAGTTCGAACGGCAGCTCTCTCACCGACGTCAAGATTCACGGCTTGAGCTACGTCATAAATCTTCGCTACGGTACCACGGCCGAGAAGGAACGGCAAAGGCTGCTGCACCACGCGAAGATGAACGCCGTGCACAAAGCCTGGCACCGCGAGCACGAAGCTCTCAAGAATAACGCGCCGACGAGCATCGAGTGGAGCGCGACCGAGCAGGAGGAAATCGCGAAGAAGGGCTGGGTCTCGAATTACGAGTGCGAGTACGTGCACGACGCGCAGGTGTATCCGGAGCTCGCGGAGGATCCGTACAATATCAGGTTCGTGAAGAAGCCGATCGAGTCGAGCAGCGGCAAGAAGAGGCGCCGGAGGAGAGTCAATTCGGCGTGCAACATCTGGTGGCTCGACAAGTTCTGTTAGAAGCCGCGACTTGCTCGATAGTAACGGACCTTTATCAAACGTAAAATTTTATACCAAAGTCTATTTGTGTATTTTGAAAGATGCCAAATACTAACGGTTTAACGCTGTGCGCCCCCGGCGTACTTATTATATTACCTATGCGCGCGTATCGCGCGTTCTCTGATACGCACGGCCGAGAAAGGGAGAGGAAGCGCGGGACTCGGAAGGAACGACTTTGACCAAGTGTGTCGTTGGAGAAACGAGAGAGAAAAAGCACTGGGACTCGGAGACACGGAGCCACGAGGGCCGATTGAAATTTAGATATTTATTTCGATACTCGCCATTAGTAACTATACTTATTAAAGAAAAAAGAAAAAAAAAACTATCGCTTCGAATGCTAAGGGATGCGAGCGTTTGCAGTGCACGCGAGGGGGAGAACAGCCCACGGATCTCAGCTTATGTGTTCCGATGCAAGTCACTGTTAGAGGTGGAAGAGAGAGAGATGGGAGGTGCGCGCGCGCGAGTGCTGTTATCGCAGTGCAGAGGATGAACCTAGTCAATACATAGCTTTAATTGAGGAAGGCCGTTGTGATGCACGCGAGAGTGTTGTGACCGCGCACCGGATCTTCAAATTTCTCCCTCTCGAGCGAAGCGAGAGCCGACGGGGCGGACTATATATACACCTGGCTGCGAGCGGGTGCGTGTGCACGAGAGAGAGCGAGACTTTTTCGTGGTGCTTTTACGTGGTGCAATGGGGGCGGGATTAGGCACGAAAGGTATTTTTTAAAGGAGAGTGAGAGATTATTAAATTGTAAAACCGTGAGTGTGTCATAATGTACCCTAGCACTATCATAGCGTCCACGTTTGAGTATTTTGCCGTGAAAAAAATAAAGAAACTTATTTAACTATATGCATGATGTCGAGAAGCGAGTGAATGAGGGGGAGAGATTGGACAGAAAATAGAATGGATGTTTCATCATTATATATATATATATATTATATATATAGTTAAAAAAATAAAGAAAACTCGTTAATTGTCGATATAAGAATGACGTATTATACACGTAATGTAACTGTGCTTACTATGGGTATATTGCGTATATATCCGAGGAAGTCGGGGTATTTTATTATAATATAATTGGCTGTCAAAACGGGACGACGCATGCAGTTTTCGAAGCTGGAGACATTGTAAGTTTGTTCATTAGGCGCGATTATCCGATTATATAATTATATAAATATAATATATATGCGCGAGTTATATATGTGTTATATATTTGGCTTTTTTCGGTCACATAGGGAGCGAAGTTATAAACAAGGTACACGTACACACACGATAAACGAACGAAAGTCGAATTAAATGTATAATGTAATTATATAGAGATATTTAGGAAAAGTGTATATTTTTTATTAGTTATCGTATAACAATTATAATATTTTCTAAGAAAAAAAGTTGAGCGATTTATCCGAGCGTTTTTGATGTTTATGCGATATAATGTGTTTATTTATATGTCCTTTTTATACGAAAATTCTCGTTTCCTTTTTTGACTGAATCGTCGACGATAAGACGCCATATCTCATGTCAATTACGATTCAGATTGTCGACTTTACACGATGAATCCCTTGGTTCTTCCACGTGCCATATGTATAAATGAAATAAACTGGAAACAATATTGTAATTCTTTTTGTAAACAAACTAAAGCAGATGTAAATTTCTTTTTATTTATATGTATTGTCAAAGTACAAAACAAATTTTAAAAATCAAATCAAAGTATTTTTTATTGCCGATATAACTCTTGTGTTCAAATGAAAAAAAGCTGAAAAGAGGGTATATTAATCATATATAAGAAAAATTATACACTTATAAGTTTCAACTTCGCATCTGCATTCGCCTCTCGAATATTCGTTCGCTGTGCAAACCCAAGTACCGAACTATTAAGGGAACCCAATCGCAGATCATTAGTTTTATTAAATGCGAGTGCGTTTGCTGCTGAAGGGCAAAAGTGAAAGAGAGAAAGAGAGAGAGAGAGAGAGTGAGATAGATATGAAAAAATCACGAGAAGTATAACAAAGGGTGCGTGTGAGTAAAGAGAAATAAAAAAGAGATAAATTATTATTAAAGAAAACATAGTGGCGTCCTTACGGCTAGATAGTGAACAACGATATTACTGTCTGGTTTAGATAAAAATTGCTACTAGATGTATAAAAAAAATGAATCGTTAAGACTAGATGCGTGAGCGAGCTTTGAAATAAACAGATATCTTTTGAAGAAAAGGAGGTTTAAAATTTTAAAGTAACGATTAACGATAAAAAGGGGGTTGAACAAATTAATAAAAACAAATACTCCGAGAGTGTTGAGACTGACACTTATTCCATTCTGTGGCTCAACGGCTGGCTTCTTCCGATTGAGCAACAGTTTCGAGACGTGATCATCTAAACACGCACCGCCACACCTTATTACGTATAAAATATTTAAAGAAAAAATGGGAGTAAAGAACGAAAAGGCAGTACTGTATTCTATAAATAATCGAGAGCAGGGCCGGGGGGTAAAGAAGAAACTTTAAGAGAAAAATACAGCAAGTACACGACTTTTCGTCGCGAACTTGGCGCGACGTTATTGATTGAATCGACTATTTTTTAATAAAAATAATATGAAAAAGAGAAAAATTAATCAGATTATAATAGAATTAAACGCGCGTGAAAAAGTCTATACGAAAATTAAACGAAGTCAAAAAGATAAAACGAAGAAATACAAGGAAGATTCGGTCGCTTCTTTGACTTCCACGATGAAAAAATTGTCGCTCTCTTCTTTTCGTTAAAAGAAAAATGTATGGCCGTATCGTTTAGTATATATAGCAGGGGTGGATTCGGCTTTTTCTGGAAATTTATACTTAAATAAATCAATTTTCTATCGATAAATCTTCAGAAAATTGTGTTGAAATTAAATTATTTTTAGAAAGATTTAGAAAACAGACTGCATGAACAGCTTATGATTGAACGAGTTTACTTTTAAATGTCACATTTGCGCTCGATATAATCGAGTTTTTTTTTAATGAATATTTAATTAAAGACTCATAAAATCAGTCGCCAATTTCATTGAGGATAAAATAAAATTCTTCAAGAACACTCGAAAAGTGAACTCTTTTATATTACACTTTGTCTACTTCTATATTCAGAAACTTATCCACGGAAGAGCGAATCCGATCCCCAATTTTCTTATAATAAGTAGAGTTTAAAAATCGAAATATAAATAAAGACGCGAACGCTCTAAAAAAATCTCCTATTAGTAGAATTCAAGAATCTATGAAAAAATCTCATACTCGTTATATAAAATTTTGCAAGAGACCCATACACGACACTTACAGTCTTACACGATACACCGAGCAAACTAACTAGGCGCGTCACTTTGTCGCGCTGTAATCACACAATTCTTCCTCGCGCTGCTTGTCGTATTAAGAAAAAAAAAAGGCAAAGTGTCGCGCGCTTTCGGCAGAAACCTTTTTTTGTATGCTAGCTTTTTACTACCGCGAGTAACGAACTAAAAAAAAAAAACAAACCAAGAGTCACGAGTGTATAAGGCAGAGTAAGAGAACTTTAATATCGAGGTATGAGCGAGTGTACTCGGACGCAGCTAGACTCACTTATCCAATCGAGTACACTCGATTAAGACGCAAATCAAAGTGTAATTAAGTATTTATAACGTACTAGTCGGGAAAGAGAAGCGAGCGAGGAAGACGAGAAAAAACACTAATATATATCGGAGGCAGAGAACGAAAAATACAGGGAGGGTACTTTTAAGATAAGGACAGAGAGATTGTTCGTGGCACGCATAAAGCACAAAGAACATAAACGAGGAACAACAGAGTAACGGTTCAAAGAAAAAAAAAAAAAAAAAAAAAAATATGTAAGAAGGAAAAGTTTTTCAGCAGCCACAACCCGCGCTATCGTTCAATATAGCTACGACCACTACCTTGGTAGGACATACGCTATTTTATGCCGCTGATCTAATTGTTTATCTGTCACGTGTTGCTGTAATGAAACCTAAAAAAAAAAAATAAATATGAAAAAAAAACACTAACGATACGACATACGACATGACATATACATATACATATATTTTATTTATATATATGATATCTAATTGACTGTATTTATTGTAAATAGTCACCGATGTTTGCTATGACGTACTGAATATATCTGTACTTGAATGGAAAAAAAATAATAAGAAAACACTTGCCTGACACAAAATGATTATAACAAAAGAAAAAAAAAGAAAAATGGAAGTAATGAATAATAAGAATCATTGTCAAGAAACACTCCCCTAAACCCCAAGCATCCACCTTTCCCTTACACGAACGAATTAAAAAAAAAAAAAATGGCGAGGACCCTTACAGCATGGGAAATTAAGATAAAAAAATTTAAGTAAATTAACAGTGTGTGACTACTTAAGAAATATTGCGATTATTATTGCAGGATGTCGCGGAGTTCCGTATATAATTATATTATAGACCAATTGTCGCTCCGTTGCGGTAATTTTCAGAGGGAAACGGGAAAGCTGAATGTAATGTGTTTGTTATATGTCGTAAAGCTATATAACTCGATGACGACTCGTCGAATGGAATATCACATGATATGAATATCAGTTTCTTATTAAGTATATGAAAACCCTTGGTGTATCGCCTGCTTCTTATCGTTATTGATCATACATACACGTCATTGCGCTCTGAAATCTTTTCCTCGATCAGCTGAATAAATTATCGAGACGGGCAGAAAACCAAAGAATAAAGTGAAAGAAGCGCGTTTCGTTTCTAAATGCTCAAACATTTCGTTTCACAATTCCGGAAAAGAATTCAAAGTGCGTAACGTAATTATTTTGTGTCATCGAAAATGAAAAGCTGACTGTGTTAACTTAATTTGCGCTGCGTAAAGGTGGACGAGGTTTCGCGTGAAAAAGTTCGTCGTTGCTATTTTTCGTATGTCGCGTTTTTGCTATTTTTATAAAAAAAAAAAACAAGAAGGGACGAAACCAAAAAACGCGGTGATTCTCCTTACGAGTATGAATTGGTTTCGCTAATTTCACGCACATACACTAAATATAAATGCATACGCTTAATATTATATGGATTTCAAGTTTGTAAGAATTCCGTTTGGGCGCGCGCGCGCGAGTTTTAACCATCGCGGATTAATGCTTACGAGCCGTTATTTCGATTTTCGTAACGCCCAATCATTCTCACCCACTCGGCATTGAAAATTGAACATTCGCCAAGCAGCGCGGAGCATAGTTTCGAAACGAGCCGGTTATTAAAAGTTTTTTAAAATGAAAATTACGGTTGAAAAGTTACAATCGAGGATGGGAGTAGGAATGCGAAGATTTTGTAATTGCGGGCTCGTCAAGCTAATACAGATGTCAATATTACACTCGTATAAAAAGATAGGAAGAGAGAAAGAGGGAGAGAAAGAGAGACGAAGAGCATGAAGAATTACACTTGATTGCTGCGGCGTGGAGTACGATGCTTTCGGTATATGCTAATTGGATGGGCGATCAATGAATCGATCGACGAGCTATGTGTATGAGAGCGTATGAGATTTAAGAATCGAACGACCGGCTGATTGATCGCGCATTTTCGTTTCTGAATCGCGACTACAGCAGGCACACGCGTTTATTATTAATTAAGAGAAAAAAAAAATTGTAAAGGAACGAATTTTCAATTGCCTCTTTCGATGGTCTCGCGCGGATTATAAAAGGCGGTTTAAAATAGAGAGATTAAAAAAAAATGTAGTCACGATTTGGAGAGGAGTATTTAGGAAGACTTTTGAATTATGGACTTTCGAATTTTTCATATTTGAGAAGTTTAAATTAAAGAAAAAAAAACTAAATAAAACAAATGAACAGTGGGAAGCTCCACGTACAGAGTCGCGACTCTTGACCCAACCAGCATGTCCAACAGTTTACGATATAATTATAAGTACATTATATTAAGTGTTTTCAAAAAAAATATATGATCTATATATGATAATAAAAACGGAAAAACGTTACAACGCTTTTGTCTTTTTCTTCCCCGCACTTTCGTCTCACTTCCGTTTTTCGTCTCTAAAATTATATTAATTTTATAATTTTGTCTAGTTAGTAAGAAAATATTGAAATTTAAAAATTTAGTACTTTGCTTTATTTCTTTAAGAATAAAAAACTAATATTTACAACCCTTACATAAATATAAAATTATTTTACACGAGAGATAGTTGAGATGGGTCAATCAATGCTTTCTTTCTTTTTTACTTTTATTTTTTGGTGGAGTAGCTTTCGACGTATTAGACCCTGGTCCAATGACGATGCGACCTGATGCGATCTCCTCTTTGTCAGCTGAATTTTCGATTTCTTTCTGGGCCTCCAAAAAGAACATGAGATCTCGAATTTGTTCTCGTAAATCGGTCGATTCCGCATTCTTCTTTTCTTTAAACTCATTAAATTCGTCTTGCAATTGTTTGTGCTTAATTTTCCAAGAAGTCTGATTGTGCTGAAGTGCCTGCCTCAGTTCCTTTTCTTCGGTTAAGTTCGCTTGAGCTTGAGTTAATTTAGCGTTTGAATTCTGGAGTTTCTTTTCCAGCGATTGCTTTTCACGAGTTAAAGTAGTTAGCTGGCTCTAAAAAAAGAATTTTAGTATTTTTATTGATTATTTTAAAATATTGTGGTTGCCAAGATATTATTAATTTACCTTTATTTTAACATTTTCTTCCGTGAGCACTTCAATCTTTTCCTTTAACTCTGTTGTGTCTGAACCAGTTCTTTGTTCAATTTTAGCTAGTTTTTCTTCGAAATATTCTCTCTGAGCTTGAAGCTGTGAAGTTAATAAATAAGTAAATTCTAATTGTACGGAATCAACTTTCTCATCTACAGCTGCTCTTTCGCCTTTAGTAGTCTCTTGACCTCCCTCTACCATCTTCTCATCTTTATTCTGCAATAATCGATCCACCCAATGATCGCCAACATAATCCCAAACTCTATTTTGTCCTAACTCCATTGCATAACAATGATGCGTATCTCTGTAGTGTTCAAAGGCATGGCTTTGATCATACCTACCGCAACCGATATGGCCGCAAATTAAGCAAATCCACAATGCTTCATTAGATGTTTCTGCAACTAATTTTTTACAAAACATTAATTTTAGTTTAATAATTACTTTTCTTTATTATTACACTTACGACATTCCATGCAGTAACTATCAGCAACAGGTTCAGGTGTCTGAGCATAACGGCAAACAGGACATGAAGTATCACCCCATTTAACAAGGCAATCAGCATGAAATGTGTGATTACATAAAATAGTTAATATTCCATCAACACTTTCATCCATTTTTTCTAAACATACTGGGCAGGATGGCAATTCAGTATGACCCGAAATTGGTAAACCATTGTCAGCAGTTTCCACTCTTGAAACAAATACCATGTGGCATACTATTTCTGGTTCTAATGAATTATAAGGAGCTCCATTATATGTTTCATAAAATTCTATAGCAGCATCCTAGAAGAAAGATCAATCATTAATATTCAAGTTGCAATATCAAACAAAAATATTAATTTGAATAAACTTACTGATGTACGAAATGTCATCAATGCCATATATTGATTAGGATTTCCATCTCTAATAATTCTAAAATGTTGAATATCTTGATGACAAGCTGCCGTAAAAGTCATCAAATCATGACAAGTCATATTGGCGGGCACTGACAATATGCAAATTGTATTGCTTTGCGTAGAATGCATCTCTGAAAGAGTACTGAAATACATAAAATAATGTTATTATTTATAAAAAATAACAAATGCATAAGTGGTTAAAATAAAATTTTACTTTTCTTTAAAAAGATGTAATATTCCCTTTGTGACTTCAACATAAGGATTCCCTGAGATAAAGTTTATTTGATCCTCTGTATTACAAGCTGCAGCACCAGCATTATCTGCATTTGCAACTGAAGCAGCTATGGAACTGCATGACTTTTCTTCTGAATTTTCTCTAGACGTCGACTGAGATTTACTGGAAGTTTGTGAACTTTGAGACTGAGGCAGCAGGGCTGCAGGGCCTTCATTAGGGTTTGAGAAGGTTTCTATTGTTATATCTCGAGGCTCTCTAGAACCACGCATTTTTCTTGCATTTTTATCCATAGTGCCTTAAACATGATTTTCAATTACTATTAAATTCATTGTTTGAAAATGTAAAAATGGTCACAAACAATGGTCAATATAGAAGTTGTAGGGACTAAAGTACAATTATGTAAATAAAACTAAGAATAGTATATTTCATTAAGCAACAGTACATATAATAATAATAAACAAAAATAGTTGAGGTTATAAAATCAAAACATGTAGCAAGAGATCTTACCTGTGCCCTCAGGAAGGTCAATTTCAATACGAATTACACAAAGAGATACTAATATTTCAGGAGAAGACATCACATACTAGAATTTGATCTCGACAATGCGAGAAAACTACAAAAATCATTTCCCGTTATTTTCATGCGACATTTCTTCCTCTACTCCGCAACTGCCTTTGTCTTTTTCTAAATATATAATTTTTATACAGTTTGCTTGCTTGCATGAGTGAATTCAGTGAATCAGCTGTGAGTGCTGTGACGGGCTGTGACGTTATGTTGTCATTGCATCTGTAATTATGACCACCAGATGTCGCCAACTTGGCGACGCCAAGCTATTGAAAAACAGGACGTTGAGAAACGAAACTCGACGCGCGAGTATTTAGGACTGACAAACGAGTGAAGAAATGAGCCAAGGAAAACAGGTTCAAACCTAAGTAATGAGGTGAAGTATTACTGAAAGTAATTTAAAGGATATGCCTTAAAATAGATTCTTTGGTCATTGTGATGTGAATTATACAAATAACGAGCGGAACGCTTTCAAACTCTGCAAGAAAGAGAATGTAGGAGAAATCGGTAAGTTGATTATTATTTCGTAACAATAGTAATTTTATTCGCTAAAATAGTCATGCTAAGACGCGAGAAATTTGTTACTTAAGTTCAGAAGGACAATCCTTCGGATTATATAACATAAAATTCTAACCTCCAACGCTACAGTTTCGTTTCGTTATCGCTAACAAGATAAGCTTTCTTAAGAATTTCTTTGAACCATTTTTGTCAGTATGTGTTTATTTGAGCTGGGCGACTGCTGTCGATTTTTTATAACTGCAGAAAACAGTTGCGCTTATTTAAACCTTCACAAATCACAGTGTACAATTTTTAATTTTAAAGTGTCTGCCTGTCTTTTATTAACTTGTTTGTAATTTTGTTTTGCATTATTAAATAGAGTGACAAAATCTGCTTGTTAATGATAAGTAGGGGCTTCCTACAAATCATGTTATTTGGAATAACAATTGTTTTTTTATAATAATTTTTTTTAAAAGGTAGTGCTTTATAAATTGTAAATTCTTTATGATTTTGTAATACAACAATTTTATAGAAACTGAAAGAATTCTATATAACTATATAAAATTTACATAATTTGAGCAAAGTCAAAAGTTTTATTAAATAGGTTATTATTTTTAAAAGGATTTTGCAAGTGATATTCTAAGTTTGTAATTGTGAAGGTACTTGTTACTGATAATAATTGACAATGTAAGTAATAACAAGAAATGAGAGATAAAATAGAGTCATAAAAGAAAGATATGTTTGTTTATATTGTTAATGTAGCATTTAATCATTGTTCTTTTGTGAGCTTTGAAAAATTAAAATCTACCTTGAAAATGAATTTTAATAAGCAATAATCTTTATAATTAACAATATTGTTTTATTTTTTAATTTGATTTCATTCATTTTATTAAAGATAAATAAATATATTTTTATTCTGGAATTATCATTTTTTTAATACTGTTCTTTATGTTTTTATTCAGGTCAACTTACTATGATGAACTGCAATTAGAATTAGAAGAAGGTGAAGAAGTTGAAGAGTTAACCATGACATCCTTGGGAAAGCTTGTCTTTATAGAAACCCATTCAAGACACCGAAACCAATTATTCAAGAATATCACTGAAGATTTCAGTGAATCCTTGTCATTGGCTTTTGAAAATCTGTTTTACGTGCCTTATGATATTATTGAAAACTATGGAAACAAAATTCACACACTTGACCTCAGTCATAATAATTTTGGGAGGTCAGTCAAAACTTTTTCCATTTTTTTAATTACTTTTTTTATCAAATGTCTGATGAATTAATATTATTTTTAATAATGATTTTATTATTTTTTTTATAGAAATTTACATTTTCTGGCAGAATTTGAAAATTTGACTTCCTTAAACCTGGACTCCAACAACATTGATGCTATTACAATCTTTCCTTATATGCCAAAACTAGAGCTTCTTTGGTTAAATTATAATCAAATTGAAGATTTGTTTCCTTTTTTGAAAAATTTATATGAAAGTTTTCCTAATTTGTTATATTTATCTCTTATGGGAAATAAAGCGGCTCCGAGCTACTTCAATGGCGGAACATTTTATGATTATCTGCAATATAGGTAGTTTTATTAATAATTTTCATGTTAATACCAAGAAAATTTATTTCTCTATACTAATCATAAATTTTTCTGTAAGGTTATATGTGATCTCGTGGTTTCCTCGTTTAGTGCATCTGGACGATAGAGTTGTAACACCGGAACAACGTGCGGAATCTAAAAGATTGTTCAAAAGGCCTTTTCTGGAAGAACTAGTTGAAAAAGCACCTCTTCCCAATTGCATTAAAATATTGCATAGTAAACTATCAGCGATTTTCAGCAAGCCAAGAGTACTGCCAGAAAAGTTCAAACCCACTAAGGGATCAAATTTAATTATCTAAGTCAGTATTATGTAAGTGAATATTCCAAATACATTCTTGTAATGTATGCATTTTTTGTACGACACTGTAAATGAGAGAATTTATTATAGTTTCATAACACTATAAAATCTATAATAGGCAAGTTTTTTACATTTTTATGGCTGCCAATTTATATTCAATAGAGATTTTATGTAATAGTACACTGCAAACATATACAAATAGGACCGTTTTATATGTGAATCTAGTTATACCTTGAATATTTGATACTTTCTTTTTCAACAGCTTGGTAATATATTTTTACATATTTTCAAGCTGTGAACGCACATAGCGTGACAAATTGTTTGTTAAACATTTACGGTTTTGTATATTTTTATACTAATTTGAAAATTACGTAGTGGCTAATAAAAAGTTGAATTTGTATCAATTTTTTAAAATTTTTACCTAACGTTTTTAAATATTGTAAAATGAAAAGACTCCGTACACTATTTTTACAATTTTCTAACGAATAAATTCTACAGGACACTTTAAATGATGTAACATAGCTTAGTAAGAGAATTGATTAAGATTTTATTAAACTGAAACACTGTAAATATGTTAAATATTCGAATAAACTTATTTTTAACAAAAGATAATACAATGCCTTAGTAATATTAAAACTCATATCTCTTAAAATTCGGTAACTTTTGTTTTCTTCACTTTGCTTTCGCTTTTACGTAATAAAACCATATATTATTAATTATTTGACTAATTACTTTAGCGATAAAACAAACGACATAAAAGAACGGATTGAAAAAGCAATTAAAATCGAAGCGACGTTAATTGATTGTAAAAGTAGAGTAATTGTTCTCGAGCATGAATGCGTAATGTGAAAATTCTCAAGCAACTATTACACCCAACCATTAGTATTACGGTATGAAACGTTTGCGCACGATAGAAAACAATAAATTAATGCAACGCTCCGTAATGTGACCGCACCTCGCGTACCAAGCAAGAACAATCGCCCAAGAGAGTGTTTCCTTTTCAGACGAGTCTCACGACTCCTTCCAAAACTCCGTCTCGCTTCGCACGGAGAGCGACGGATATGTTTTATACATGTGACGATGCTGAGATACTGAAATATCTCTCTTTGTATTGGGAACATTATAAAACACTTATTTTTTCAGAGTATACGCGCGGTTCTGTATAATTTGCGAATAGAATCCTAATCGAATTATATTTGCGCAACCTCTCTGACAATGGAAGCGAATCGGTTTATTTCATGCCTCGTATTTTTTCGAAAGTGTGTAAGAAGGTTACCGATAGGCGTTTGAAAGATCTGCCTTGAATCAATCATGTCATTTTCAGGTGATTACTTATCATTAAGCTCAACGTCAACGGCTTAAGTGCTTACTATATACTTTTTGCTTCTATTTACGTCGCTCCACTTTTCAGTGCTGCTCGCTGTATTTTAACCTTTACTAGAATTTGAAGTGCGTTACGCGCGCACGATATATTTCTCCCTTGTTTTAGCGATCGCGATCCATCCAAATCTTGGCTGAATAATGGTCCAATATTGACTAAATATTGATCAAATAATTGCTAAATAATCATACAAGACATCTCGCGCGTCATGTGCTCTGGATACATGCTTGGGATTTTTTACTGTATTTCTTTATCTTCAAACTTTAAGTTGGACCGAAAAAGATTGGGCAATCTCCAGTATTATGTATCCGGAGAACATGAAGCGCGAGGAAGTTGCTAGGTCGAATATTGGTTGAATGCTGATCCAATAATCGCTAGATAATCAGGTTAGATAACTCGTGAATATTGGTTGAATACTGATCCAATAATGGCTAGATAATTAGAGCAGATACCTCCCCGCGCTCAATTCCTTCAGACCACTCAAAATCAATCTTTAAATGCTTCACAACATCTGGCCATGCTTTTTTTAAGAGAGGAGGATTCATTAAGTATTTTTCTTTGTCCCGATAAATTATAATATGTATAATGAAGCAACGAAGTATTTTCATTTCTTGATTAATTAAAACTTTTCATTTTTTTAGCATCTACGAAGCTTAAAAACAGCATTTATTTTACGATTTACATCGTGAAAAAAAGGTTTACGACAGATATATGTTTAAAGAAATGTTCGTCGTAAAATAGAAATGAAATTTATGAGAGGAAATAAATTTTAACATCAAAGTGCACTGCCCGTATAAAAATAGAAATTCATTTTTTCTGTTACGTGTTGCAAAAGTATCCAAAAAAACTATAAAAATTATGCATTCTGATCCTGCCTTGTGCGAATTTTTATCAAAAAAAAAAACCGCCCACGAATCATCTGTACATCGCCAAGTAGAAAGTATAATCATAACTCGTTAGATAAACGGCATGTGTATTCGAGAAAGTTTCTCTGTAAATATCGCGAATGATCGAAGAGACTCATTTGCTTGTCGATAAAAGCCATGAGAAATTAAAATATATTTTCCTTCAAGATTCATAATCGGAGCTGTACTAAAGCACTTTCTTTTAAAGATGACAAGTTTTCTTAGCGCAAACATAAATTTTATTTCCAACCATTACTCTTTACGTTGATAATCTTTAAAAAAGAAAAAATGCAGCTGATTATTTAAAATCTCAGTTGATGCAACAGAATCACAAATTGACGTAATTCATTGTAATAAAATTCAGCCCGTATTAACAAACTTAACGGCACGCGTCTTAATTCACCTCTTAAAACGCCGAACAATCCGCAAAAAAGTCTCGCCCTCGCAATTCGGCAAAGCAGATCAAAGCAAAAGCCGCCTCGAGAGCCAAATTACTCCTCGCCCCAACATCCTTACCTATATCCGCGCCTTTCTCATTTTTCCCGCTGCTCGCTCGATTAGCCTTTATCAAGCGTCGTTTTAGTGTCAATGCCTACCTATATCCTCGCTCAGCGGGGCGAGAACAAGTCGCGCGCGATTTCTAGGCCGTTACAGCAGCCGGAGCGGGCCGGGCCGTTCGAACGTGATGTGTCAAGCGACCGCGACGCAATGCTTCGTTCATCATGGAAATGATAATTGGCATAGTTATGGCGCTCTCTCTCCCCCGCATCGACGATCTATCGCTCGTTAAATTCGCGCACATGACCACTCGAACGCACGGGCGCGCACTCGAATAACGCCCCGTGCACTACAGTTAGCGCCGCCCGCGGAACTTTAAACGAGCGCCGTCGGGTTTTTCTTCTTTTTTGTTTTTTTTTTTTATTGATGGGAGTCGTAATTGCGAGCGAGTGCCTTTTCCTCGGCGATTAATGACGGGATGCCCGGCTCGGGAATTTCACCGGTCGCTCCGCGTTTAATGCTGCGTTAAGGAGGGTCTTGCACGAAATATAGACTGTATTTGCTAATTTTATATTTCAACTATTTAAGGTTTAATAATCTGATTGGTAATATGTGTTAAAGAGGTGTTCCCTCTTCGTTGAATCTTCGATAAATCTATGTGAAATTCGACGAGAAATCTATAAACAAGTGAATATAACTTTACCGGTTTTGAAAATACCTTAATTTTTGCATTGGTAACTCCCCCTGAAATTGAATAAGGAAGAAAATGAACCTTCCAAATTAAAATTGAATGAAAAACAAAAAACATTCCTATATTTTAAACAATTATTTTTTTAATGAAATATATCTGCATTTGTTGAATGATATTTACAGCTTTTAAGTTTTTATTCGGTTCGTAGGGAACACCTCTTTAACATGTATTATCAGACAGACTATTAAACCTTAAATAGTTGAAATATAAAATTAGCAAATATAGTCTATATTTCGTGCAAGACCCTCCTTAAATGTATAAATGCTGTCCTGCGGTTGAAGGATGAATCTGGATATATTATTGATTACGCGGTAATAGTTTGAGTTTTATTAAAGTCGATAAGATGAAAGGGTTCTCACATGATTTTATAGAGGTAAATAAGAAATTATCCTCGCATTTATTGATTATTAACTAGATGGTAAATTAAATCTTTAAGTATTTAACTGCACTTTAGACGATTATTTTCTTTTTTTTAATTATCGTCACCGTATAACAAAATATCGTTCACTTCCCTTCCGGAAGCGAACAGCTCAACAGTCTTCGGTTTTTACCTCGTCAACAGTTACACAATAAATTATCAGGCTTTCTCGATTTCGTCGGCAAGATTTTGGGCTTCCGTCGTGTCGAGTGCAGTCATTTTGTAGGATTCATAATCCCTTTCCACGACTTCGGGAGGTTCCTTTTGCGCAAACAGTACTTGATAGGTAGACGTGCCGAGAGCCGCCCCTAACATCGGCCCAACCCAGTACACCTAAGGAATACCAATCTGTTTGTACATTTACGCAACGAAAGAAATTCTTTATGAATGTATTATATACGTTTATAAATCAGATTTAGATTAGGAAAGCAATGGAAGTGCAAGTGTAAAACAAATTCTTTAAATGAATTGCTTCAGCGGAACAATGGTATAATATGTAATAATTACGATATGCGGGAAGCTTACCCATTGATTTTCCCAAGCTCCGTTCCAAAGAGCAGGTGCAAAAGTTCTCGCAGGATTCATGCTGCATCCTGTGTACGGACTCTGCAAGTTACGTTTGTTAAATTACTCAACTTTACTAATAAATGTATAAAGGCGTCTCAGTTATCCCTGATAGAAAAGTTAAGCAGTTTTTAGCGAATTCTTAGCTTGTTTCGTAGTTAAAAAGGAGAAATTACTATTATTTTTTGCCATTATCAAATAATTAAATATGTATTTGCTCATGAATATTTCAGTGTAATGATATCTTATCTTTTAAAATGATTTTCCAATTGTTTTTATTTAATTTAGACATCAATTTTAGCTGAAAAGCGCCCCATTTAAAATACACTTTAACCAGCCCAACTGATTAATTTTCTACCAGGGTATATACAAGTAAACATCCTCGAATTTCGAATCCCCAATTCGAACGTCAGAACGAAAAGCCCGCATTAAAAAGTTGCCGCGAGGCGAGAACAATAGGCCCCGTCTCCGAGTCGCTTCCATCTCGCCCATCCTCTAAATCATACACAAAAGGGAGCCGCGAACGTCTGCAAGTAGCTTCCGCGAAAACTCCTCGCCGGCAGGAGGGTGGGAGCTTTATTCTTCGGTGTACTTTCCGGCCTCGCCCTCGAGCTTCCAGCCTCTCGGCCTTTGGGAAGAGGACGGCTTGACAATAATAAGGCAGCTTACCGCGGCGAAGGAAATAGCCGCGACCGCCATGCCGAACCTGAGGGCGGTCGAGTCCGTGGTGTGGGCGCAGCGCGGGTCCCAGGTCGCGCTGGCGCCGATCAGGATCAGCGAGGTGCACAGGATCTCGATCAGGACGGCCTGCACCTGCGTGATCTGCGGGTGGATCACCGTCACGCACAGCGGCACCGTCGAGCCCGTCCCGTCGTTCATCAGCACGAGCGGCGTCACTATCTGGAATTTGCGCGTGCTCGTATTATCCTTGTATCGTGTGGATATTGAGATTTAATGGAAGATTTCCGGGGTGTATAAATCTGAATTAAAGAGAAAGGGCTCGTGAGTAATTTACCTTTATCAATCCGTAGCCTATGACGGCGCCAATAAATTGAGCCGCGGCGTAACAAAAGGCTGTCGGAACTGATTTAAGACCTATCATAACCGCCCCAAGGGTCACTGCGGGATTTAAGTGAGCGCCACTGACGTGACCGAAAGTCTTAAATAACAAAACAGGTTTTTTTTTATCAAATCAAGTGTAATCAACAAAACAACATATAGCGGCAATAAAGAGTTATTTACCATAATTATGAGATTAACCGTCAAACCAAAAGTGAACGCAGTTTGCATGGGAGGCGGTGGAGTAGCCACCATTGTGCCAATGCATCCCATACATCCGATGAATATGAGAGCGGCAGTCCCGACGATTTCCGCCAGAAACATCGTAAACGTGCCTTCTTGCAGCTTCCATGGATCAACTGCACAAATCCGAAATCAGGGCAGTTACGCTAATTGTAAATTAGTTCACTTAATGCTACTCTCACAGAATAAAAATCGACACCGCGAAATTAAAGAAGAAAGTTTCCTCCTTACCCCTTTGAATCGAAGTCATGTTCCTTAAAATTAGTGCAATAAAATCGATGATATAATACAATGAATGATCTAAAAATTATGAAATAACGTCTAGACGAAAACGCGAAACGAAACTGTCGAGGCGCCTTACATTTTCCGCCTCTCGATCGAACCTACACGACCGAATGCGGGATTGATAAAAAATCATTTGTAAAAATCACGACCGGCCATTATCTCGGCTGCTACTCCGAACTAGAAGCAGGCAGTCGGTAGATCGCTATCTGTTCTTCCTACTATTTGAACGATTTCGACCAATGGCTCGATCGTGATGTGAAATCAATGTCGACTATGCATATTTTTTTTTTTTTTTTGCGCCATGTGCTAGATTATCTTCTGCAATCTCGGATCGGTTATCTATTTTTCTGGTGGAATAATTAAGCCTTGAATCGGCCTTTTTTAAAATGCTTTTCGCGTTGCGTAATCGAATGAGACGTAATTTTTAAAGTAAACAATGAATTTTCTCTGAAGATTTCTCATTTGGCAATTTTTTATAGTGGGAATTTTTTCAACGATAATGGATTAATCATCTTTGAGAGGTTTACTTTTAATTTAGATAAAAATAGATTAATGTGTTTGCAACGTGTGAAATATTTTTATTGTAAACTGTTAAATTTGTAATCGCAATATTAGTATTTAATTTTATTTACTTACATTACGTATATTGATTCACTCTTCTCCCGTTCTTCTCTTTTTTAAATTTATTAATTTTTTTAAATTTGCAAATTTATTCATTTTGCAAGACGAGTAAAGGTCACATTCTTTCTTAGAATCAAAGATCTAACAACCATAATTACTTTCTAATAAAACTTAATCAAGATAACTATTAGAATCAAAGGTCTAACAACTAATTACTTTCTAATTAACCTAATCAAGCTAATGAGATTTCAATATTTCTTTCTCCTGCAAACTCCGACAAATAATTGTATTAAAACGCGTTTTCCGTTACAAAAACCAGAAACCTCTCTGCGCAAAATCCCGGCCTCGATGATTTCCCAACCGCTCATTCCTTATTCATCCCCAACTTCTCTTCTCGATCGTTCCTAATGATAGGTTCGCGTAAACGCTCGGAACTGCGTCATCGCGGGCTTCGCGCAAGCTGCGCAAAAGCAGCGCCTCGAAATTACAACGGAACGAAGCAGCGACGATGTCAGCGAAAGAGAGCAACGTCAAGCCGGCTAAAGGTTACTTCAACGAAAACTATATCGCCGACACCGAGTATGTCGTTCGGGTGGCGAAGACGCTGCTCTTCCCGATCGGTATCTGGCCGCGTTACGGCGACAACAGCACCCTCAGCAACACCATAATCTACATCCGGGTCTGCCTGATATTCTGCCTGATGCTGTTCCTCCTGACACCGCACTTCATCTGGACCTGGTTCAAAGCCGAGGACCTCCGCAAGCTGATGAAGATCATCGCCGCCCAGGTATTCAGCTCCCTCGCCGTCATCAAGTTCTGGACGCTCATCTTCAACAAGCAGGACATCCGGCACTGCCTCGAGGTCATGGAGAACGACTACAAGGTCTGCCAGTCCGAGGCGGACCGTCAGATCATGATAAAAAACGCGAAGATCGGGCGATTCTTCACGACCGCCTACCTCGGACTGTCGTACGGCGGCGCGCTTCCCTACCACATCATCATGCCCCTGCTGCAGGAGAGGGTCCTGCGTTCCGACAACACGACCATGATCCCCCTGCCCTACCCGAGCGAGTACGTCTTCTTCGTCGTCGAGTTCTCGCCCCTCTACGAGACGATCTTCGTCACCCAGATCCTGATCAGCAGCATCATCCTCTCGACGAACACCGGGGTCTACAGCCTGATCGCCTGCGTGGTCATGCACTCCTGCTGCCTGTTCGAGGTGACGGGCCACCAGGTCGAGTGCCTGCTCGAGGACATGAAGCACTACGACAAGGGCAGAGTCGACGGCTCGTTCACGAAGAAGCTCAGCGGGATCATCGCCTTTCACACGCAGGCCATCAAGTGAGGAGGGAGTGGGGGTTGGATTTTGGTTTTTTCGGAGAGATTTTAATCCGTTTGTTTTAGGTACGCCGAGACGATGGAGAACGCGTTGAACATTGTTATGCTCTGCGAGATGGGCGGCTGCACGTTGATCATTTGCTTTTTGGAGTACGGTATTTTGCAGGTTAGTCAAATTATACTGCAATTTATTTATCAATTTTTAAACGCTTTAACCGATACCTCAGGATTTAGAAGATGGAGATTACCTTGGCATGGGCACCTACATCGTTTTAATGACCTCTATTTTTGTCAACGTTTTTATCCTCTCGTTTGTGGGCGACAAAGTTAAAGAGCAGGTAACGTCTTCTACCTTCATCCGTGAAAATCGTATCCTTAACAATCTTATTTTCATTATTATTTATACCTCCAGAGCGAGCTCATAGGTTTCTCCGCGTATTCCGTCCAATGGTTCGAGCTGCCGAATAAGGTAATTCTCCAAGACCTGATGTTCATCATGGCTCGGGCTAATCAGCCCACGAGGCTGACGGCCGGAAAACTTTTCGATCTCTCCCTGCAAGGCTTCTGCGATGTAAGAAATGCGATATTGTGTTACGGTTGCTTTTTTGAATAATCGATTATTCTACGTTGCAGGTCTGCAAAACTTCGATGGCTTACTTGAATTTTCTAAGAACCCTCGAGATTACATAATTGCAGTAGCTCGCTTTTATTCACATGCAAAAGTGCGTTGGTATATTATTGATTAAATTGTACTATTATTGTTGAACCAAAAATACTCAATACATGTTTATCAAGTTTATGAATCATACTTTCCTACTGCATTTATGCAATTACTTTAATTCAAGCGCATATCATGCATGCGCCGAGAGGAAAAGTTTATATGTGCTTACTCTTTTATCGGAGGACAAAACTTTACGTTTATTGCAACTTGCAAGCGCATAATTGGCATATGCTCTCTCTCTCTCTCTGCACCCCTTCTTTATTTTCCTTTTTATTTATATATAAAACAGATTTCTCTGAATATAGTCCGGCGACGAACAAAGTTTACTCGCGTCGGAGGAAAGTTGAGCTCTCCCGTAAATGCAGTAATCAAAACTATCGCTGGATATAAGCAATCGCAGTAAATCAAAGATAAGTTTTGAATCAATATTATATAGCCCTTGCCATTTTACTCCGCAATCTAAAACGCAAACAAACTTTACGGTATCATTATATATACATATAGAAAGCGGAAGCGGTGTAAATAATATTTGCGAAAAAACTTTTCGCGAAGGGTATTAATACTATCAAGGAGAGTGTACGACATTTGGGTAATAGATTTTCCTGTAACTTTGGGGTATGTTTTCAATATTAAAATATGAAAGAAGCCGCGTCTAACGCTCAATTTTTCAAAAATCATGTGTTCTTTTAGCAAAAATCTAAGAAAAATCGATTTTTGTTGAATCACGTATAACTTCTCAATTATTAACGGTACAGTATTTTAACTCCCCGCATTTGAAAGGTGAGATCAAATCCTATCGATTAAAAAAAAAGACATCCAAAAATCTTTATTTGTTCAAAAGTTATAGCTAAATAAAAATTTGCAATAAAATTAGGCTAAAATTAAATAAGTAGATTTTTTATCTTATTTTAATGGTCATTCTTTGTTCGACTATAACTTTTGAACTAATAAAAATTTTTTTATGTCTTTTTTTTAATCGATAGGATTTGATCTCACCTTTCAAATGCGGGGTGTTAAAATACATACTGTACCGTTAATAATTGAGAAGTTATACGCGATTAAAGAAAAATCGATTTTTCTTAGATTTTTGCTAAAAGAGCACATAATTTTATAAAAATCGAGCGTTAGGCCGAACGGACACGGCTTCATATTTTAACATTAGAAAACATATCCCAAAGTTACAGGAAAATCTATTAATCAAATGTCGTATACTCTCCTTGTATGTAATATAATATTTAAAAAAATATTGGATAACCTAAAATAACTTAAAATTTTTTTCAATAAAATGAAAATGAATAAAAAGCCTATTTTATGCTTACCAAAAAATTTACTTCAAAGAAAATGTAATACTTACAATTATTCATGGGCCATTTCAAATTGTTTTTTTCGATTAAAAAAATATAAACTAATACTGAATTAAACTTTTTTGTATCTTTATGCTTTTTGCTCAACAATCTCGTAACTTTTAATACATCCTAACAAAAATTTGCATTCAGAACTTATAAAATTTCTTCCGCCCTTCGTGTCACTCGTAATTCTCGTTCCTCAATAAACCCCCGGCTGACAATATCAAAAGAAAGTCTATAAATACTCGTAAAAAGTTCAAGCCTTGGCGCCTCGCGCAAACGCGAACTCCGCCGCGTCCCCTGAAAAATCCTTAATGACAGTTATTTCGTCGCCTCCCCGAGGTTATCGCACCGTGGCGACTGCGCCGAGTTTTCCCCCGCGGCAGCTTTAGACCGTATCAAATGCAAGTGATAATTAATGCCACTGCTTATTAGTCGCCGTAAACTTTGACGAGCGGTGTGTTTCGCGCAAGTTCGCGCACACCAATTAAAGCTACTTCCGAACGAAAGCGCAAGACGAGAAGCGCCGGGGGAATTCGCGTCCCGCAACGCGTCGTACGTCGAACTTCGGCTCGAGATCAGCAGCAAGTCGCCCGTGTCGGGTAAGGAAAATTGCCATGGCGAAAGTCGATCGAGCGAGGGACGACTTTGATTATTTCGACGAGAGGAGGAGGGGCGTCGCCGGTAATGCTAAATTTCAGGAGGACGTGAAGTACGCGATCGAGCTCAACAGGAGGATTGCTAATATCATTGGCATCTGGCCGATTTTTCCGGCCGAGGGGAGGATATCCGCTTTGGGCGCTCGGCTATTCGTCAAACGGCTGAAGAATGCCGTTCTCTACTTTCTCCTGGCGTTTCTGCTTGTGCCCGGGATCTTGCACATCGTCCTGGAGGAACAAACGCTCAAACGAAAACTGCTCAAGGTTTGCCGATGCTGTTTTTTGCAGTGATAATTCTTTGGCGTAATGATAAAAATCTATAATTGTACGCAAGTATTTTTAGATTTAGCGAAAAATTAATTAACATTTCGCAGAGTAAAACTCGCCGATCGGCGGCGGCGGAAAAAACTTGTCAGCTCGAAAAACGCCTCATTTACTTTCGTTTATACTTTCTACGCTTAACGACGCTTTAATTATCAGGAATTACCTTTCCTTTTGTCGCGCGCGCCAATAAATTACTCCGTATAACCTGGCTCTTGCATTGCGCAAACCAAGTAAACAAACCATTAAAAATATCCACTTCGCCCTATAAAAACTCAAACGAAAAACTCCGACATCTCAGACGGGACCGATGATCCTGAACACGATGGCCTTCGTCAAGTACTCCCTGATGCTCTCCCGGGAGCCGAAGATCCGCGACTGCATCAAGCTCATGGAGTCCGACTGGATGGCGGCGGGACCCGCGAACCTCCGTCGAATGATGCGCCGCAACGCGAACGTGGGCCGCCGCCTGACGCGGGTCTGCGCGTTCACCTTCTACTGCGGCGCTCTCTGCTACAGGCTGATAAGGACCCTCCTCACCCCGAAGCTCGTCAGGGGCGATCTCGTGTTTAGGCCGCTGCCGTCGCCGCTGTTCGCCGGGATCTTCCGGTTCAACGCGAGCGAGAGTCCCGTTTACGAGCTGATATTCGCCACCCAGATGATGGGCGGCTTCGTCGTACACTCGACGACCATCACCATGTGCAGCTACGCGGCCGTCCTGGGCACCCACGCCTGCGGCCAGCTGGACATCGTCGTTTACCTGCTGAGGAAGCTGATCGACGAGGACGGGGACAACGGGAGGCTGACGGCGGCGAGGGACGCCGCGGTCGGCAGGAGGCTAAGGATCATCGTTCAGCAGCACCTCAAAGTTTTGCGGTGAGCTCGATGATTAATGAAGCTTTTGTCGGTGGTTGCTGGTGGGTTAATTTATAGAAGATTTACGATACTAATTACATTTGAATTTAGCTTCGTCGGAGGCGTGGAAGATTTACTTTGCGAAATTTGCCTTGTAGAGATTGTCGGCGGTACAATGATTCTTTGCTTGACAGGCTACTACTTTATAATGGTACATAAAACATTCTAATTTGATTTAACTCACTGTTATAACTGTCGTAAATCTGTATTCGATTAAGGACTGGGAGAAAAACGATGCTCTTGGAATATTAACGTACACTATCATGATCACGTCGCTGATCGCTTTATTATTCACTTACTGTTACATCGGTGAACTTGTAACGGACAAGGTATACATATATATATACTTTAATTAATACATTTTAAACGTCAGCATTTCGCAGCAAATAAAAAAAAAAAAATTAATTAACCTAAGTAATTGATATCTTAAAACGAGTAAAGACATATAAAGTTCCTATTAATCGTTGAATTAAGCGATTTAAGAGCGCTCGAAAGAAAAAGTTGGAAAGCAAACGATGTATATTTCATAATGTCATGCAATATGTGGTGTGCAGGCGAAAAAAGTCGGAGCGAGTTCTTACATGATCAACTGGTACGACCTACCGCCTAAAAAGGGATTGTGCATTGGATTAATAATTTCCATTTCTCGCAATCCGATTAAACTCACAGCTGGGAAAATGCTCGAGCTCTCGATGTACAACTTCGGATGTGTAAGGCGGCTTATCTTTTCAAAGATTTACGATTGTTTGCTGTTATTATTTATTTATTGTCTTGCAAATGAATATTTGATTGCTCGATTATTGCCGCGAAAAAATTGCTGTAAATTATGGGCCGTAACGCGGATATTGTTGAAGCGTTGTCGCAAAAAAAGTTTAATAACTCGAGAAAAATGTCGTGCAATAAACGAGTGAGTTAAATTTGCATAAAGCATAAATGTATAACAGAATTTTAAATACAGCCTCACTTGAGCGATAACTGTTACAATTTATGACTTTGAAAGAATAATTTCGAGATAGCGAAATGCGGATAGTAAAGCAATCGAATATTCATAAATAAATTTTACGCTCGCCGTGAAAAAACAAACGTACACAGATAGTATTTGAGCAATAATAAATTATTTCATTGCAGATAATGAGGTCAGCTGCCAGCTACTTGAATTTGTTACGCACAATGACGGATTGAAGGTGTTGTACTTTGTATGATGTTTTACATTTAGGGTTAATAATTGTCACTTTCCTATTGTTTGATGACTAATGATGAAAATTCAAAACACGTCGATTTATTTTGTAAGTATATATATCTTATAGTAAGAATGAAATTCCAAGCATCTAATCGTCAAAATATCTAACTGTATGTATAAATAATTATTTTAAAAATAGATTTTATATGTCATTTTGTATCAACATACTCACTAATATTTTACAATATATATACTCTGACGATATATAACAAAATTCAAATTATAAAAACCTGATCTATAAATTAATTAAAACCTAACCGAGAAAAGTTTGTCGTGAAACAAAATAAATAAAATTTTACTTTAAAACCTTATTTTCGAACAAGTAATACAAAACGGTTAAAAATCCACTCTGCTCGTCAGTAGCTGTAGTAGTAGCCCACTTCTTCCTTCCAATATTCCAAATTGATTTTCGGCAAATTGAAGCAGGGCGCCATAGGATTTTTGTACGAATTCACCTTGAACGGATTTCTCTGAACCTCGTAGACGGCCTCTCCCAAGTCGCAGATTATCGTCGCCAGATTGGCCTTCTTTATTTCCTCGAATTGTTCTGCAAAGAGCAGAGGGTATATATAACGTTTCGGTCGTTCGTTCGCCACCGCAACTTTTTCATATATAACCGACACGACTTACCAGGCGTGAAAGAGTGAGGAAAATTGGCGTTGTTGTAAAAATATTTATCGCCGACTCTGGAGCGGTAGAATTGTTCGCCGATTAAACATTGCAGCGTCGGTCCCAGTAAGCTTCCCGGTAATCTACTTTCCATCGCGGCGCCCACGAACAAATCGATATCCTCCACGTGCCGGTAGACCCTTTGCAGCTTCTCGATGCTCTGGAAAAAACAGAGAAACAAACCCGGCCGTAATATCTCTAGCCTCGCGAGTATTTATTATTCAACTGCAAAAGGAAAGGAAGTAACGGCGGCACGCAATGCCTATATACGTCTTTCGTAATGCAAAACTGTATATATAACGAAAGTTCCTTACGGCGAGGGAGATTTCGTTGATAAGCCCGAGAAAGTCCTCGGCGCGACCGAGTCGGCAGGTCTCGCGGAAGGCGTTGTACCCGGGGATCCCGTGGTCCCGGCCCCTCTGAATGTCGATAGCCTCCAGGTCCATGCCATAATCGTGCCCCGAGCGAAACAGATACTCCGTCACCTGCGACAAAAACACAGCCGAATACAATGGGGGAGATAGGGCTTTTTTTGGACGATCGACGTGTATATATACCTCCTCGTGGAAATTGGCGCCCGGTTTTTGTATCGTCTGGTGAACGAGTCCGCGGAGGAGGGATTCGAAGTTATTGTTCGGCTCGACGATCTGCGGCCGGAAGTAATGGTCGCTGAGACGGATCGTGTCGGAGGCGACGTAGTCGTCGGTGAATAAGCTGAGAGAGAAAGAGATTTGAAGGTGTTGGAGGGTTACTCTTTTTTTTTGGCTTTCCGCGCGACTTACTTGATGTTGCCTGCGATCGTGGAGTGCAGGAAGCGAAATGCCGCGGATGTGAAACTGTTGATCGTGCTCGGGTTGATTCGAACGTCGTAGTCGTTTGATAACTCATCGCTCGACGGCACTATGCTATAATCTCTGGAATATTTTTTTCCTACGGACAAAAAAGGATTCGATGAAAAATTGTTAATCTCTCGCGAACGTGACTGCTTGAAATCAGTGGAATCATTTTTTAATCTAGTCATTAACGTCCGCGAATTTACTGCTAAACCAATAATATTCTCATTCCAAATGAACGTAGGGGAGACCCGGGCAAGATGGTCATGGCGGGCAAAACTGACACCCCTTATTATTTCTGATGTAGTTGTTACGAAAATTCGATGAAATTAATTCAAAAATAGTATCAGGCTATATTATTTATAGATATTTTACCAAAAAAACCTTTTAGAATCAATATCAATTTTTTTTTCACTAGTTTTATCAAAGAAAAGTCATTTTATTCATTATATATATAATATATAATATACATTATATATACATTATATATTATATAT